>JACFYI010003847.1:186847-207294 GCA_014898755.1 Handroanthus guayacan
AGAATGCCGAGTGATGCGGGGCGTTACATTCAGTCCCCATGGAGTCATGGTATTTTGATAATTATTTTTTTCTGAAAAATATCTGTACCATATATAAAGCATGAACATCTTAAATGGTTACTTTGATATGTAAAAGATAATGACAAATCTTTTTTTTTTTTTTGACAAAGAACTTGCAACTGTTATTCGACGGTGAGATCTGGGTAAACTCCAGAGTCTATGTAATAGCTCGCAAACTATATAAATTAGGCAAATCGCACTTGGCACACTCCGTGAACCAGTTTCATTTCTCAATGGAGATTTGAACCTGAGTGATCTGCAGGAAATTTCACCCCATATACGAATTCGGTCAACTCCTTTGGATACAGTGACAAAGTAGTTGTAGAAAATAATGATAAAAGAGTTTTCTTTAATTTTCTTTTTATAATATTTATTTTCTAGTTCCAATTTTTCTTCAATTATAATTTTTTTTTTCAAATTTGTTCTTTCTAAATTTATCTTTTGATCATTTGATTCTATATAATCAGTTCAAATAAAAATATTTGATAGTCATGAAAATTTATTATTATTCCAAATAAAGATATTTTATTTTATAAATAAAAAATTCAAGCATAAACATCAATTGGGGCACAATTGCTACTTTTAATTATTGATTCTGGGATACATTTTTCTGCACTTTTATCTCTATTTTTTGTGAAAAATGTCTACAAGTGGTGAAGGAGCATCTGTTCAAGTATTAGGGAGTTGTCACTAAAAGGATCAGCTTTACATAATGTCAATTAAGGATAATTCAACTCTAATGGACTTATATCTTAATCTTGCAAAAAAGTGGAGCAAAATCAACTGAGAGCATTTCACTCTGCAATACAAAGCTCCCCATGAAAGATTATATGTGACTTTGAGCAGTGATGAAGATGTCTCAAATATGGTTCTACTGCATCTAGTTCTGAAAATAAATATTATTGACATTTTGGTTAGCCAGAAAAACGAGCCCAATGGACGTTGAGGGAACGACAATGATGTATACAGGTAATTCTTCACTATCTAAATGTAATATATTGCTTACATTTTATACTTGAAGTCATTTAAAATAATATTGTATTTATGTGAAATTGTGCTAGATTGCTAAACTTATTACAATTAAAGTGTTCTACAATGACACTTCATTTATTTAGAGTTCTACTGCATTGAAACTTTATACTTCAAGTGTTCCACAATAATAACTTCATTTATAAAAAAAAAAAAAAAAAAAAAAAAATTATAATGCAGTGTTTAAATTTTATAATTTAAGTGTTTTAGAGTACTACTTCATTTATCAAAAATTATATTGCATTGTTGAATTTTATACTTCGATTATTCTATATTAATACTTTATTTATAAAAAATTGTAGTGTAGTTTGAATTTTATACTTTGAGTGTTCTTTGATAATACTTCATTTATCAAAAAGTATACTGCAATGTTTGAATTTATAACATGAGTGTTCGTTGATAATACTTAATTTATCTAAAATTGTCTTACATTGCTGAACTTAAAGGAATGCACTAGAGAAAGATATTGGTTCTAGTACTACATTCCAAAATGAAGTGAGTTTACTTAGGAACTCAATGAATGAGTGGAGACATTGTTTACACATAGAAGGACAAACATTCAAGAATGCTGAAGAATTCAGAATTATGCTAAAGAAGTACATGGTTGCTAATACGTTTATTTTTGTATAAGAAGAATGATAGCAAAAAATAATAGTGGTTTGTAGTGATAAAAATTACAAATGACGAATTTATACATTGAGGTATGAGACTGATAAGTTATTTGGCATTCAGAATTGCAATTTGTTGCACACATGTTGTGGGGCAAATCTTCGCAGGAGAGGACATCCTAAAGTGGATTCTGCTTGGGTTGCAAAACATTATGAAGGAAAAATTGAGAGAAGAGACAAGTTAATGTTAAGAGACAAACCCTAGAAGTATTGTAGACTATGAGATTGACCCAAGTGTCATTGGCACTTTTTATGTTTCAATGCCTGTCTTTTGGGTTTCTTTTGTGGATATAGGCTGTCGACATTCTTGGATAAAATTCATATTAAAAATAAGTACAAAGGATGCTTACTTAGTGTTGTATAAGGATCTGAATGATGATCTATCCACAATACCATTTGTAGTTGTTGATGCTGAAAATGATAATAATTAGAAGTAGTTGTGCTTTATATTGAAATATATCTTACATTCTCATCATAGCATAGGGTTTACAACATTTGCATTCTACTCAGATCGACATTCAGGGTTTCTTAAGGTCATTTCCATGGTATTTTTGGATAGCCACAATACATATTATTTGAGATACTTCGTGAATAATTTATTAAAATAATTTAAGAAGCAAGCAAGAACATTATCTTTAGTTGTTAAATAATTTGTTGAAATAATTTATAATTCATATATTTTTTAATTCAACAATCCTATAATTTTAAATTCATGTATTAAGGTCTCCTAAACAACCAGAAGCACTGGGTTTCTATTTTTATAAAAGCTGCCTATGCTCTGACAAGGTAGGAGTAGACCAGATATATAATAACATATTGGAATCAATCTCTCTTACCAAAGAGTTTATTATGAAGTCTAAGCTACAATGTTGGGCAAATTTATTATTCCCTAAAGATCGATGGGGGTTGACAAATAATAATCAAGTGGAATGTCGGAATAATTAGGTGAAATCGGCTCAATTTATGTCAGTTGCAGCCATGGTCAATCACATATGCATAAGAATATTAGTTATAATGCATGATCCATGACAAGAATCTAATAAGATGGTCGGAGAATTTTGTCCCAAGTAAGAGAAGAAGTTGTCAATCAACTATATGGCATCCTGTAGCTCAAAAGTTGACAGGTCGAGTGGTTAGAGCTTTAAGATAATTGAAAATGACAAGTTGTATATTGTAGATTTGCATAGTAGGGCTTGTTCTTGTAGAGCATGATAGATTTTATTAATGTCATGCAAGCACATTTGTGCTTGTACCGAATCAAAGTCACTTTCATTATATGACTTTACCGATTAATACTATCAAGTTGAGATGTATAAACAAGCATACCAAGTAGTTATAAACCCTATTCCTACTTTTGACATAAATTTGTTCCACATAGATGATGATGATATCATTAATACACTTGATGTGTGCTATCAATTAGGTCGTAGAAGGACACAAAGGATTCCTTCACATTACATGTTTAAGTGTAAATAGCATGGTTGGCCTGGGCATAACCTGCGTACCTGCGAAGAAGCAATGAACTAGCTAAATTAGCTTAGCATCGATAATGTATTGCTTGTTTTACATTTTCTTTCCATCTTCATTATTGTAGTACATTTTGTCATAACTTATTGACACATAATTTATTTTTCTTGTTGTCTTTGTTTTTTAATCAGCGAAGGGAGTATTTGCGGAAGATCAAAATCCATAAAAGACATTGAAGTTTGAAAAATTTTATTGTAATAGCATATGGACTATTTGCGTTGTATCCTTTGGAATGTTTTACGTACTATTGATGTGTTGACGTATTTGTTGATATAATGTGTTAGACGCATGCAGTGCTGCTGTACTGATGTTTGTACTTAATTTATATGGATAATGTACTATGGAGCATTTTGTACTGAGTTTCAAGACGTTTGTGCTTCATTTATGTGGATGTTGTACTTGAAATGGAACATTTTGTATTGAGTTAGACTTATTGAATTTTATGGACATGTTATGCATTAAGAAATTTGGAAAAAAAATACTAAATTTCAAAGCATTTGTACTTTATTTATGTTAACGATATACTTGAAGTGGAGCATTTTGTACTTCAAAACCACCTAATAAGTGCGATAGCATTGTTCTATTGGTGTACAATGTGATAGCGGTGTTATGTTGGTCTATAGAAGACAAATGAAATTAATTTCTTACATTTTAGGGAGAAAATATTGGATGTCGAAGAAATTGCACTTTATTTATTTGCGCAATGTGCTTGAAATGAAGTGTTTTGTACTAATCATACTTACTGAATATCTTTTAGTTTTTCCATAATTATACCTTGTTCATTGAGATAAAAATTAACAAAACACCATCAACAAGGCACAATGTTAGTTTTAAGGTCATCCACGTGTGTTAAAATAGTCGGAAATCAATGTCTTGTCCATTTAAATGTTAAGTAATAATTCAGTAGTGTTAAGTATGTTTAGTAAGAGTACATTCATGTCAATCAATTATAGTTGTGTGGAAAATGAGAATTTGACCACCAAAAGTACCCAATATTGTGATTGTAGTGTTATGTTGGTCTATAGAGGACAAATGAAGTTGATTTCTTGCATAATCTAGTGTGTGTTACAAAGGATAAGCATTTTGGGAAGAAAATACTAAATTTCAAAGAAATTATACTTTATTTGTATAGACAGTGTACTTCAAATAGAGCATTTTGTATTGATCATACTTATTTAATATTTTTTAGTTTTTCCCATAATTATGCATTATGCATTGATAGAAAAATGACCAAAATACCATCAAGAAGGTGTACTTTTAGTTTGGGTCATCCACGTCTGTTCAAATGGTTGGAAGTCAATGTCTTGTTCATTGTAAATATTAAATAATGATTCGCAATTGTGTTAAGTATTATCAGTAGGAGCTGTATTCATATTACTTATTCATTTTTGTGTGAAAAATGAAAATTCCACCACCAAAAGTGCCTAATAAGTGTGATAGCAATGTTTTGTTGGCCTTTGGAGGACATACGAAGTTAATTTCCTACATAATCTAGTGTTTGTTTCAAAGGATAAGCATTTTGGGGAGAAAATATTGAATTTCAAAGAAATTGTACTTTATTTGTATGGCTAGTGTAATTGAAATAGAGTATTCTGAAGTAGGTATGATATATTTTGTTAGAGTATTGAAGCCCAAGAGAGGGGTGAATTGGGGCTTTGTTTTAGGCAACAAAATTTATACTTTTAAGATTTTTACGATTGTTTTGTGTAAATAGCAGTTGAAATACTAGTGTAACACAGTGATTATTCCAATGAAATTAGAAGCTCTAAATAAATAGCAAAAGCGAAAAGAAAAAATTATACAAGTTATATATAGTGGTTCGATTTACCTAATTTACTATCTAAGCTCATCACTTAGGATTTTAAACATGTCAAATTGTTTAATAATTAACAAATATCTTTGTACCAATATAAAGAATAAATAATTCGACAAGAGTAGGGATAGAAATATCTTGATTAAAGGAGTACAACCACTTCTTTCTCTTTGAGAGAAAGAAGAAAAGTAGACACTGCAATGTATCTTGATTAAAGGAGTACAACCACTTCTTTCTCTTGGAGAGAAAGAAGAAAAGTAGACACTACAATGTGTCACAATCTATTCCCCAGCAATGCTAGAACAATTTTTGGTATGAACACAACCACGGGAATTTCTGCCAGTTGATTGTGTATGGCACCAAACGGATAGATGCTATGCTAGCTGGTGCTTCATCAAACATGTTTTGGACTCTCTTTCTAGACTGGTACTTCAAATCCTGAATCTTATTTTAGTAAACATTTTGCTTTCTCTTTTCATCAGTAGGTTCGTCGAGAAACACAAATAAAAATGGAGAGAAATCAAAATGACACAAATTATGTCAAGACTATTGTGCAATGAACTCTTTTCACACTCAAGAAAACTTTCCATTTGTCTATTTTTTATGCCTTGCTTTCGTTTTCATTTATGAGAAATGGCCAACTGAAGTTAGAGCAAATCAGGGAGCAATAAATCTGAATCGTAATGTTGGAGAGATTCCCCATATTTGGGCAAGAGCAAATTTCCTAGATTTGGTAGAATTTGCAATAAATTATACCTTATAATTTAAATATTAAAGGAGATGTTTTAGATTTGGTAAATCTTTACAAAATATAATTCTATATAACCTAGATTACATATTGCAACATCAAATCTTTTTTTAAAAATAAATAAATCAGGTTAAGACCAAATCTTTTTTAATCCAAATATTTTTCAAATCAAGGATAAATCAAGGTAAGACCAAATCTTCCTCAAACCGAATCTTTTCCAAATCAAGACTCTATCCAAAATCTTTTCAAATGTAAAAAAGCTTAGAGAAAATTTGGTTAGAAAGATATCACTTCAAATCTGGCAATAATATCAGAATGAATATGGACAAGTTTAAAAAACATGATGCATAATACAATAAGATGTAATCTTTACCAAATCAGCTATTAAAAATGACTGATTGAAAAAAAAAAACAAAAAACTTATCCAAGATAGAAAAATTATGTCATCATCGAAAACCATTATCTAACACTCTTCCCCTTTTTGATGATCACTAGACAAGTTGATGCAAACATATAAGGATAGGAAAGATATTACCATTTTACTCCCCCTACGTTGTTGCATTCATATAGTCTCCTTGTCATGGAGCGCTCATAAATAAGTTGTATAATTAATAAATGATACCAACAAAAAATATAAAGCCAGCATTGTAATACCAGATAATACAATGATAGTACCAGTGCCAAAAGTGCCAAATCAGGATAAAAATTAATATCATACCAGATAGCATGATGCTCATAATACTAGAACATAATAGTCATATAATACTAGAACATAAAAATGACAAAATCATAAATAGCAGGATAGCATCAACTTAGATTTATCTCCCCCTCATTATCAAGAAGGGGTGCAACTATGACGAAGTGATGTAAAGATCAATTTTAGAGGACTTCACTTTTTTTTCTTAATACCAAGAAGTGCTATGAAGTGCGAAAACCTAGATTCATCAAATGGTTTACTAAAGATGTCAACAAGTTACATGTCAGTAGTGATAAATTCAACAGAAATATTTCCAGCATGCACATGATCTCTAATGAAATGATACTTAAATTCAATATGCCTTGTACGAGAATGCAGAAAAGGATTTTTGGTGATCTTGATGGCACTAGTGTTGTCACAAAAAATAGGCACACATAAAATTTTCATATCATAATTATTTAAATCTGTTTTGTCCATAAAACTTAGGTGTAGCAACTGTCTAAAGCCATATATTCGACTTTCAATGTTGAGACAGCAACAACACTTGTTTTTTGTTAGACCAAGAAATAAGACTACCGGGCAATTGGAAACAGCCACTGATGCTTTAATTGAAAACTACCACTGATGCTTTTCTTGTTGATCTTATATCTAGCATAATCAACACAAAAATAGCCAATAATATTAAAATCTGAGCAATGTGGATACCACAAGCCTATACTAGTGGATCTGTTTAAATAGCAAAAAATTCTTTTCATAGCACTTAAATTAGATTCCTTAGAAATTAACTAAGTATGAGCACATAAACAACTTGCTAACATAATGTCTAGACAACTAGTACTTAAATAAAGTAAACTTCCAATCATACTTTGGTAGATTTTTTCATCTACTTCTTACCATCTCCATTATCATTCAATTTGTGGAAGTGCTCATTAGATTTGGTGCTAGTTTTGAATTTTTCATTCCTTATTTCTTCAAAAGTTCCAGCATATATTTCTCTTCTGATATGAAAATTTCATTTAGCACTTGCTTGATTTGAAGCCGCAAAAAAACGTAAGTTCTTCCGTTAGGCTCATATCGAATTCCTGTTCCATATCTCTGCTAAACTTTTGGCAAAAAAAGATCATTAGTAGCACCGAAAATTATGTCATCAACCTAAATTTGAATATTGAGCGAATCTTGATCATGATGTTTGGTAAACAAGGTGGCATCATTGATTCTCAATTTTAAAACCATATGAAACAAGGAAAGTGCTAACTCATTCATACCAGGCTCCATTAGCTTGTTTTAGTCCGTAAAGAGTTTTAGAAAGTTTAAGAAAATGATTTGGAAAATTTAAGTAGATAAACCTTGGGGGTTGTTCAACATAGACTCATTCTTTTATAAAACTATTTAAAAAAGCACTCTTTACATCTAGTTGAAAAAGAGAATTTTCTGTAGGAGGCAAAAGCAAGAGGCATGCGAATAGATTCAAGTCTCGCAACAAGATTAAAAGTTTCATTATCGTTATCTATACCTTTCTGTTGATAGTACTCTTTTGCAACAAGGTGAGCCTTATTTCTAGTAATCTTACCATCTTTATCCGATTTGTTTCAGAAGACCTACTTTGTTCCGATAATTGGGTGATCAGTTCAACATTCAACTAGTGACCAAACTTGGTTTTTCTCAAACTGGGCTAGTTCATCCTTCATGGCGTCAACCCACAATGGGTCATTTAGGACATCTTTAATATATTTAGGTATACAAATACTTATGAGTTTCAAAATATAAATAAACATTCTCAATAAATCATAGGCACATAAATCATGTAACACATGCCAACAAACATAAAAATATAATATAAAAAACATAGGGAAAAAGAAAGCCTACTGGAAATTTTAGATGCAAAAATAAAAATTAGAATGAATCAAGGCCTGTTATTCCAATAGTGTCTTTAAGGCTTTATTTACTCATCTGCGGTGTTTGAAGGTCATTGCCAAAAAGCCTCCAAAGATGCAACGACTCTTCTTCGATCAAGGTGGCACTCCAACAATCGAAAATGGCAAACGAGTTGACTTGAAACTCTCTTTTTTAATGAAATGTGAATTCGTTGTGTGCAGTGCCGTGCTCAAATAATGTGAACACTACATATTTTTCTCAATCCCTTTGGCTTAGTTCTAGGCTACTATTAGAGTTGTGCAATACAATGTAGTCTGATGAGATTTGTCTATTAACAAGAGATATAACTCTCGTTTTATATGCACACAAGGAGATGATTAAAAGTTGGCACTCCTTCGCTTTAATTTTATAATTTTCTTTACAATCATGTCTCACTCAGAATTTAATATTGACTAAATTCCATAGATTAATTTGAAATGCCACATGATGACCTCATTTATTTTTTATCAATTTTTCATCGCACTTAGATTTTGGCTTATATATATGTATTTCACAAATATCTCTTCAACGAGATAAATTATTATATATTTCAAGGTGCCAAAATTCTAACAATCCCCACATGAATGAAAAATTGTCTTACCAGATATGCACATAAATGCAAACACACGAAAAAGAGTTTCAGTTGAGCGATGATATATCGAAAGAGGTAGCTTTTGGCTTTGAATTTTCCCAGTAGGGACTATCAAATGTACTTGCCAAACAATGAATGTGATGTCTTGAGCTGCTCGGCTTTTGTGTGCACCAAGATAATAGAACTCTACACAACACCACTCAAAAGTCAGCTCAAGTTCTCATTGGTCTGTTCATTTCAGCCATAACAATTCTTGGTATTCATGAGTACTCTTTAATAATTTAGCCTATAATTTCTTATAGCATTAGCCCAATCCCTACTCACATAGGTGGCTTCTTACTAAGAGGTTCTTGGTGCATGCCCGCTCGATGTATCGAGGTATAAGAGCTATTGAAAACAATACTCAACCTAAATTTTTATAGGCTGTACTGTCTGCTCATCATAGGAATAGGAAAGAGGGCTTCACGCCTCACAGCGCTTGTGCATTGAGTCACATCATAACTTGTTTTTCTCTTTGAATCTATTTCTTGGGATCTCCTGTTGTATAGGTATGGTTCCTGTTATGGCAACTCAGTAAACTTATAAGCTTTTTGTTCCATTCCCCTCGATGATTTATCAACTTGCTTTCTCTATTGTTATTAGTTTTTTTATTAATGGATCCGCAATATTACTTTAAGACTCCACATTGTCTAAAGAGATAACTCAATTAGAGAGCAATTGTTAAAGATATTTTGTCTCATCTATATGTATCGAGATTTACTGTTACACAATATATGCAAATTGCCAGCAAAGATATTTGCCAATTTGGAATATCTTCCTAAAATTGGCATGGCCATTCTGTTTCCTCATTTACTTTATTCAACGTGATGAAATTCAAATTTTGTCTTTCATTTGGCTATGGAATGCACTTTGAGGATTTACACGAAACGGCCACTCCTCTAAATGTAACCATATCCACTAGTGGATTTGGTTTCATTAGAGTCTGATATTGAGTTAGAATTGTAAAATATCGTTTAACTATAGTTGGATATCTAACATAGCATAATTCAAAGTTCATGGTATATTTCAAATACCTTAGAACTCTCATTGATGCAGTCTATTGCTCTTGACTCGGATTGCACGCATACCTCTTTAGCTTGCCAGTAGCATATGCTATATCTCATCTCATACTTATGTTATACATGAGACTCGCAATTATGCGCACGTTTTATAGTTGAACCTTTATTTTGCTCTTATTGTTGGTAAGCCGTAGGTTTACATCTACAGGAGTCTCCACTGGATACTTTGAACTTTTGCAACACTTTCTCAATATAGCGAGGGTGTGACAATGTTAACTTGTCAAACATTTTACTATTGTAATTCTAAAAATTATGCATAAAACTCTCAAGTCTTTTATATCAAAATTGCAATTCAACAAATTTCTCTTTTCAATGATTTCATCACTATTATTCCCCGTAGTTAGCATATCATCTATGAAAAGATATATAATGACATATTGAGATGCAGTATTTTAATATACACGCATTTGTCACACTTGTTGATCCTAGAGCCATTCGTCATCATGACTTGATCAAATTTTAAGTACCACCATTAAGAAATGTGATCATAACATCCATTTGATGAATCTCAAGATAATTAATGCATGCAACATGTGCTATTAATAATCCAATGGACGTGATCCTCGTCATGATGAGTATGTGTCAAAGCAATCGAGACCTTCATTTTATCTATATTCTTTGACCGCTAATCTCGCGTTATATTTATCTATTGTCCCGTCAGCTTTCATTTTCCTCTTGAAAATTCGTTTACACCATGAAGGTTTATTTTTAAGAGGAAGATCCATCAATTCTCAAAGAAAATCTTGCATGATTGACATAATCTCATAGTTTACATCTTCTCTTCTGTAAAGAAGCTTTTGATGTGCTCATCGCTTTAATGAATGTATTACTCACCTTCAAACATATAAGTTCAAAGTCTGCCCTAAATGACTTAGACGTTCTAGCTCTCTGTAACGCCTAAGTTGTTTCTCTCTTTTTTCAAGGAAATATTTCTTTTAAAGAAACTCGTTTTACTCAGCTTAATAATCGTATTAACATGACTATCATCTATCTCAGATTTGTATAGAAGGAATCTATATGCTGCACTAAGTCATGCATGCCGAATAAAGATTCCATCTACAATATTCAAGTCCTATCTCAACCATTTTAGGAGGTGGAATTTCTACTTTGCTAGACACCCCTACATTTGAAGATATTGGTAGGAAAATATACAACTTTTCACGCTTCATAAGGTGTTTGCTTTTCTTGTAAGATTAACTTCATCTTTTTTCTGCCTCAAGACAAGGTCTTTAAGGCACATTTTCTTGTGCTTGTATTGAAGATAAGTCTTGGAGCCTTCCATCCAGGTAGCAATTATACACTAAAGCTGCCACTTGAAATGATTCTCAAGTACCATTTCCTTGGCCATCATGGTATGGAATATCATTTGATATTCATTAACTTGAGATATGACAGTTTGAGTCCACGTAAAGAATTCAAGAACCCATAGAACTTGTCGACAAGGAATTTCTTCATGTTGACATCTTCCATTTTATACCTTTTCTCTAGTGACTCTTATAGCTCTTTGGCCGTAGGAATAGGCTATACACACTATAAAGCGCATTCTCAAATCTGTTGAGAACCTAGTTCTTGCATAGGAAATCCCCATGATTCTATGCATTCATAACAGCCATAGTTTGCATGTTCGATTTTCTCCCCCATCAAACATTCTTCACTCAAGAATCTCGCTAGATTCAAGATAGTTAAACACAATAGCATTTGTGCCGCCATCTTTTAAAAATCTTTCCCATTAAGTTATTAAGGTTTTCTTTCGCATATCCTACATTGATAGGAGTTGTAACAAGTGTAATCAGTAGAGATAGAATAGGATGTTGTCCTCCACCACCAACGCCTCGAGCGTTAGTATCAACATTTGCAACACTTGTTGCCTCAATATTTGTAGCCATAGACAGTTTACATATAATGAAAATGATTGACATAATTTTATCACAACACAAGCCTCGATGTCTAAACTTGTAAGGAAAATTAATATTTCTTTTTCCAACTTAATTTCAAACCAAATTGGTTTTCAAATCAAAATGTCCAACTGCCACCTTGTAATGATAGTTTGAAGTTAAGTCCAAACTTACTTGTCAGAATCAAAGAAATTCTTTTGAAACAAACTGAGGTATTCTGCCTTGGAACATACAAAATCAATAGATTAATCTAATCACATGGCTCACATTATAATCAACAAGACGTGTTACAACAAATGAATAGTAACTATGAGTTTAGTGTACTCTTATGCCTTGTCTTAAATTATTTTACCACTATGTTGGAATTATAAGGCAATCTAAAATTATAGATTTCATAAGCATGAGACCAAACACAAGTTATTATGAACAGGATATTTCAGATGAAAATTACGATATAATCTATTGTGAAGTTAGGTAGAATCTCACATCCAAAATTCAATTTTGGAAACCATTTTACACAAATTGGATGTCTTTCACAAAGACAAAAATAAAACATGTACATATAGTTTTCTTAAAGCCACTAACGAAGAGAAGTTAATTAATCTAATTAATTTCCAACACCTAATAATGACTTTATTTTATGCCATATAGGATGTACATACAACACCTCCTTTCTATGGATTATACAACATGACTGCATTTCTACTACTTAATCTCTCATTACTTGGAAAGAAAGAGGCAGTACATATAAAATCAATAAATCACCTTTCAAAGTTGTGTAGGAAGATTCCAGCAACACATGCTATACCATAAACAAGCCCTACATGTTACTATGACCTTGCCATTTGATAGTAACATACGCAATGTAATGACAAGAATTTTTTTTCTTTCTTTCTTTCTTTCTTTTTTCTTTTTTTGTCAAGTATTTTGACTTATACAAATAGGCATGTATATGGTGTTTTAATAGAACAAAAGAGAAACTAATGGATGCTTATACTTTTAATCGGACAATGTGTAATTTGTCAAAATAAGTCAGGATGTCCACACACACACTTCAATTAGAATTCAATTTCTCACAACAGAAATTAATCTAAATCATCTACTAAATAGCAAAGAATGATCGTAATAGACTAGATGGAAATTTACGAATTTCATGGAACACACATAAAAAAATTTGAGGACAAAAAGTATATTTCAAATAAATAGATTAATACACGCAAGTATTAACAGAACTAGAATAAAGCATTAAATTATTAGAAAATAATGACCGCATACAAATACTCGTATATTTCAAAATATAAATAGATGTTCTCAATAAATCATATGTACATAAATCATGTCACTCATGCCACCAAACATATAAATATAACATAAAAATATAGGGAAAAGAAAACAATTTTAGATGCAAAAATAAAAATTGGAATGAGTCGACGCCTGTTGTTCTAACAGTGTCTTTAAGGCTTTATTTGCCCTCTGCGGTGCTCAAAGGTCACTAGCAAAAAGCCTCCCAAGATACAACGATTCTTTTCCGATTAAGGCAGCACTCCAATAATAAGAAATGGCAAACGAGCTAACTTCAAACTCTTCTTTTTAATGAAACATAAATTTGATGTGTACAGTGTCCTGCTCATACAAAGTGAATCCTACATATTTTTCTCAATCCCTTTGGCTTAGTTCTAGGCTCCTATTTATAGTTGTACAATGCAACGTAATCTGATGAGACTTGTCTATTAACAAGAAATATAACTCTTGTTTTATACACACATAAGAACATGATTAATAGTTGGCACTCCTTCACTTTACTTTTAGAATTTTCTTATAATCGTGTCTCAGTTCGGAGTTTAATATTAACTAAATTTCATAGATTAATTTGACACGCCACACGATGTCCCTATTTATTTCTTATCAATTTTTCATTCACACTTGAATTTTGGCTTATATATATATATATATATCATGAATATCTCCTCAACAAGATAAATTTATTATATATTTCAAGGTGCCAAAATTCTAACATCAGGTTTAATGGATGATAGGAGAGCATAATTGGTAGTATCTTCGGAATCACTCCTCGCTTTTAATTTAGTGGTGATTCTAGATTTTGGATCCCCAATGATGTTGCCCAAGGGATGACAGGAAGCGCATTTGAATTTTCAATGTACTAGAGCAACTTTAGTAATGTCGTCATCATCATCATCATCATCATCGGTATTATCCTTGAAATTTTTAGGAACCAAAATATCATCCTGCTTGGTAGTTGATTCTGGAACAGGCTATTACAGGTATGATCTTCAAGGTTGTAGCTCAAGGAATTCTTGGTTAAAACGGGGTTAGATTCATCAAATGTGATATCAATAGGTTCTTAAATAACCATTTTCTTTTATTATATATTCAATAAGCCTTGATATGATTGGAATAACCAACAAAAATACCTTCATCGACTTTAACATTAGATTTACTATTATATTCTCGATAATTCAAAATGAAACATTTACACTGAAAGACACAGGAATATGAAATATTTGATATTTTCTATATGAAAGTTCATATGGAATTTTCTTTAGAAAATGTCTTAGAAGAACATGATTAGCAGCATAGCATACGCACCTTCAGCCCTAATAAATTTAGAATGTTATATTCATTTAATATAGTCCTAGCAATTTCTGTAAAATCCCACTTCTCCTTTCGACTACATCATTTTGTTGAGGTGTTCTAGGTACAGAAAAGTCATGTAAATAACCATTTTTATCAAAGAATTTTGCAAATTTTGTTTCATTGAATTTGGTTCCACAATCACTTCTAATCTTTTTAGTGAAATATCCTTTTTTCATTTTGAATTCTTTTTGTTAGAGGAATAAAGTGTTCTAGAGAATCGTTTTTATTTGCAATAAAAAATACCCATGTAAAATGAGAATAATCATCTCCCACAATAAGAGCATATTTCTCACAACCTAAAGAGGCAGTGTCAACTGGTCCAAACAAATCAATATGAAGGAGCTCAAGTAGTTTTGAGGTGGTGACATCATGTATTGGTTTAAAGGAAGTGCGAAGTTGCTTACCCTTATGGCATGTATCATAAACCTTGTCTTTTGACAAATTTAGTATTGGCATTCTTTTGCCAAGGACGTTTCTTGTGATATGTGAGATTAGCCTTATGTTTACATGACCCAATCTTCTGTACCATTTCCAACTTTTATCTTTGGGTGCATCGAAACACTTAATAACTTGAGAGGTAAGACTATCTAAAAAAATGCAATAAGTGTTTCTAGTTCTAGTAGCAATAAAAATTGTTTTCTTTTCCAGTTTAACAATGCAATGAGCAGGGTAAAAAAGAACTTGATAACCACTTTCACATAATTGACTTATGCTTAGTAGGTAATGCTTAGGGCTTTTAGTAAGCCAAACATTTTTAATAGCAAAACCAAGATTCTTACTAGTTGTACCTTTTTTGCTAATGCATCCTTTTGTATTGTCAGTGAAAGCGACATTACCTTCATGATGATAACTAAGTTTTAGGAATAGGGATGCATCACTAGTCATATGCCTGGAACTTCCACTGTCGCGATATCACTTATTGCTCTGGGAAGATTCTAGTGCTTGTTCCTGCAATGAAATTTATTCTGTTTTAGGTACTCACTTGACGTTAGATCCTTTGATGTTAGAGATAGTGGACTTTGGTACTCAATTAAATTCTATACCTTTAAGTCCTTTAGAACTAGAAGAAATCATTGCTTATTGAGGGTAAAATTTTATCATTTGTTCAACATCATTACTGGTATCAAAATTGTATTTAGAACTGGAAGAAGTTATGGCCTTAGCTTTTCCTTTTTGATTTTTCCTTAACTTTGGACATTCTGATTTGATGTAACCAATCTCCTTTCATATTCATAGCATTTAACAATGATAGCCTTTTGAGATTTTGGGGGTGATCCCTTCTTATTGGGTTTATTCTTGCAGTTTCTGCTCTGGTAGCTGCCGAATCTCTAGATTCTTTTTATAATCATGGACATCTCTTCCTCAAACTCATCTTCATTCTTCTTATCTTTGGTTTATGCTTTGGTGTCATGTCCGGTATTGAAGACGATGTTCTTCTCTTTTCTAGAATCAGAGATTCCATTCTTGTTGAGTAGAGTGATCTTGTCAAATGTGAGAGATGTTATTAACTCATACAATGTCATCGTGCGTAGGTTTTTGCTTCTTGAATTGCTGTCACTTTAGGGATCCAGCAATTTGGTAAGGATTTTATTATCTTCCAAACTTGCTTTCCCTCAATAATCTTTTTCCCAAGGGAAAACAAGGGATTTATGATGTCCATGAAGCGAGTGTACATTTGCCCAAATTTCCACTCAGTTGCATTTGAAACATTTCATATTGGTAAGCCAGGATGGCATACATTCTTCACGGACTTGTTTTGTCCCTTAGTGGGTAATTTGAAGCATGTCTCATATTGGTGAGTCAGGATGGCATACACACCCGGTTGTACTTTTGTTTGATAAGAGCAAAAGCTACGACATTTTTTGCTTTTGCATCCATAGACAAAGCTCTTCTTTCTTCTTTACGGATTTCGTTTAGTTGATCCATATCAATGATGTCAATGTTCCTAAGTTGTTCTTTGTAACCAACTTTCACGACAACACATAGCTCAAAATCAATTGCCATCAGAAACTATTTTATCCTTTGCTTCCATAGAGAATAGTTGGCTCCATCAAATAGCAGAGCCCGGGATTGAACTAATCCATCTACAAAACTATTAGATGTGTTAGTTGGCCATCAGTATTTTTGACTCGGATTGCTAAACGATACCATAAGGCACGTGGCTTTGATACCAATTGTTACAGTATTAAAGCCCAAGATAGGGTGTAAATTAGGGCTTTTTGTCTTAAGCAGTGGAATTTATACTTTTATAGAGAAATGGTAAGCAAATTAGGAAGCAATAAGTCTAAATTGTAATGTTGGAGAGATCCCCCGATTTGGTAAAGAGCAAATTTCCTAGATTTGGTAGAATTTGAATAAATGATATCTTTTAATTTAAGTAGAATTTAAATATCAAAGTAGATCTTTTGGATTTGGTAAATCTCTACAAAATATAATTCTGTATAACCTAGGTTGCATATTGCAAGAACAAATCTTTTTTCAAACATAAATAAATCAAATTAAGATCAAATCTTTTTCAATCCAAATCTTTTTCAAATCATGGATAAATCAAGATAAGGCCAAATCTTTCTCAAACCAAATCTTTTTCAAATCAAGGCTTTATCCAAAATCTTTTCAAACATTAGAAAGATCTCAGAGAATTTGGTTAGAAAGATATCTCTTTAGATCCGGTGATAATATCATAATGACTATGGACAAGTTAAAAGAACATGATGTATAATAAGTTAAGATGTAATTTTTATCAAATCAACTACTAAAAAATGACTGAATGAAAAAACCTATTTCTAACCTATTTCTAATCTATTTAGAATGAAAAAATGCCATCATCAAATGCCATTTCTAACCTATTTAGAATCTTTAATTTTAGCGGCCAGGGTCTGCTCCTCAATTAAGGATGATATGTATGAATATGCATGCAGTATGCAGTGCTGATGGTAAAACTCTTCTTTGATCTGTGGTGAATAATTTGCTTCATGAGTTAATATAGAATTTTACCATGTGCAGGGCATTTTGAAATTTTGATAGTGTGTTGTTTTTCCTTTCATTTATTGCGTAAAATATATTTGCTTTAGAGTTATATCCTTATACCTAATAACTTTACATGCCGAGAACTCTTATGTATTTTGATTTGTGATATTAGTGTATGGTTAATGTTACTATCAAATCTGCTATATTATGTTATTGTCTTGAGCTATTGCGGGTGGTAGATTATTGTGCCCATTGACTAGCACCCTGACTTGAGGTGGGTAATTCGGTTGGGGTGCCACAATAATATACATATTAGAAGTTGTTTCTCTACCCTGCACTTCTAACTGAAAAAAAAAAAAAGAAAGAAAGAAAAAAAGACAAATGTCATTAATGGTTCCTAAAGTTCTCATTTTTTGTCACTTTAAACCTTCATGTTTCATTTTTGGTTTTAGGGTTTCTAAACTAATAAACTTATATCACTTTGGTCCTTTGATCAACTTTCCAGCCATTTTTGCTGGAAAAATGACTTACTTCAGCATCATTCAAGGAAAAATTGTCATTTAGGTAAAGAATAAATAAAAGAGAAAATATCTAAACAAGTGATCCTAAAAATGACCATCAGCCTTTGCACTCACGTAAACATCAACTTCATAAATAACATTTCTATTCTTATTATTCGTAAGATCTCTTGTTTGAAAAATGACAATTGTACCATTTTTAATGACGAGTAATGCTGACGTGGGTCTTTTTCCAGCAAAAATTGGCTGAAAGTTGACTAAAGGAAGAAAGTGATACAAATTTATTAATTTAAGGACTCTAATGTCAAAATAAAAAATAAGGGACTAAAGTGAGGAAAAATAAAAACAATAGGAACTATTATTGACATTTACCCAAAAAAAAAAAAAAAAATTGGAAGGCATGGCTTCTTAAAGAATTTTAAAAGGGTTAGAAGCCAGTGGTTGAGACCACGTGTTACTATAAGATTTTAAAACCTTTCAAATCACGGTATTATTACTATTATTATTATTATTATTATTATTATTATTGTTGTTGTTGTTGTTGTTGTTGTTGTTGAATAATTAATTATATTCAATCTTACATTTATATAATTATATGAATATATATTAAAGATCAAATATAAAAACTAAACATAATTCAAAATATTTTAAACTATCATTCTATATACAAATACTAAAACTCGAACCTGCACCTCCACTGTGATAAGGGGGTGGCATTGTCACTTTATTTAGAGGGTGATGGCATTGCCCACTAGTTATTAAGAAATAATTTTTGATATTTTGATTGTGATAGCGTACCTTTTGATTATATAGTTTTTATTCTTTCCTCAATTCTCTCTCAATTTCGTTTTTTCCACTTCCTTATATCTTAATTAATTTTTTGAATATTCTAATGTAGCGTATTTGTTTATTTAAATATTTGGTGTCAGATTAATAATGTGGAATTTATTGTTTTAATTTACAAAAAACTTCAAAAGTTAACTTTAAAATTATTAAATTTTGAGTTTTACCAAACAAGTTATCTAATTCTATGAGTTTGAGATATTTTTAACTACATGAAATTCTTGGTAAGGCTTTGAAATTTAATCAATCATTCTAGAGTTAACTTCCTAATATTTTGCTTGACAGTAAAACTCAAAAAAAAAACATCTTACTCTATAAATTCATCAGTTATAATTAATTAATACCAATCATATAAATAATACAATGATAAGAATTAAAAAAATAACACCACTAGGACAACATTGTGAATTACCTAAAATCAAAATCAAACTGAAGTTTGCATATTACAATGTGCACTATAAATATCAGCTCCTTTTAAGTTACATTTTGGCAGGATATAGAAATCTTTGCACGCAGATTTTTTTGACAAATAAAACGAAATGAGAACTTACTTCCTATAATAAAGAATTTCAAGTAATGATAAAACTTATTATCATTTATTTTGATAAATAAAAAAGCTAGGCTAAGAGAACCTGATGTAACCATTCCAACTAAGGGAACACAATTGCCATGAATGTTTCTTTTGCCAGTGCTTGCGTTGGGGCCTGGGATTAAGCCCAATTAGTCATCAAAGCCCCAGTACCAACACACGCAATTAATAAAGTCACATTTCTCATTGGACTAGCATTGTGGATTACTCATCGCCGACCCATAACGCAGTTACATTATGTGACAAACTCTACATTCTCAATGAGGTACGAATCCAAGTAACGCCATCAGACTGCCATGTCGGTGGCGTAACAATAAAACATTTGAATTCTTTATTTCACTTATCGTTTATCTCCTATTCTAATCCAAAACAGATATTGGAGTATATTTATTTGCATTTTCCCAACCAAAATAATTTTCAAGAAATGCAAACAAACATAACTTTACATTTTTAAAAGAATTAACCCAAATCCATTATCCAAAATACCCCTCTATGTTTGAAAATATTACATAAAGGTACATACAGACAAAACAAAACCATAATTACATATGAAAATAATTTATAAAATTATTATCTCTAAAAAACTCTTTAATATTTATAGTTGTATATAAAAATAATTTTAAATTACATTTTCTCCCCATTAACAAGATAAGAAATGGCATGATTTGACATCTACAGTAAAAATATCTTATCTCAAAACATAACCAAACATTACTTTATAATCTAAAACAATTTCTACCTATTAGAAATTGGAGCTTGAACCTAACTCAACCCCAAAAGCTAGCTTTGTGAGGTGAGGATTGCCCAGGACCAT
>JACFYI010003847.1:207394-217604 GCA_014898755.1 Handroanthus guayacan
CGATATACCGAAGCTCGTTTTGGGTTGTGGGGCCCTCTATTGAAATTGTATCTGACAGCCTATTGTATATGGTAATGTACGGACCTGTACTATTAGAAATTTTTGATAGGCCCATTAGTATAGATCGAACGAAATGAAATTTTGTACTGAAGATTTGGTTTGTAAAGATTGAAATTTCGGCATTATGGAATGAAATGTTTATATTTTAGCAATTAGCTTCCGCAATTTGCCGATTTAGTTACTGATCGACCGTGAGTGACGACCTGGGTCACGAGGCGGAATGCCGAGCGATCCCGGGGCGTTACATAAATTTTGATATTTTATATATTAGACGAATATAAATATATTTAAAGAATATTGAATTTTCTTGAATAAAAATGAACAAATATATGTTTGTTGAACTAAAAAGTATATAAATTTGTCTTCATGAAAATATATTCATTCATATTAATCCAAAGACCCCAAGATTCATTTAAAATAAATATTAATAAATTAATTTTAATTTCAAATAATTAAAACATTTTCTTTGGTTTACTAGTGTATAAACTTATTTATTATATTAGATATAAAATTTGATTTTATTATTTATATTAACTACTTTTGTGGATTACAATTAATGTTTTTGTAATGAATAAAGTATAATAAAATAGTCAAAATTAAAAACATCTAAAATATACATGGTATAAAGGGTAATTTTATCCAAATATTTAATAGAAGCAGATAAAAGCATACATTTAATTTCAATTTACTAAGCTAGAAGGATATTTTACACTTTACAAATGAAAACTATTGAAAAAATAGATGATGAGGAGGTTGATGCAAAAAGAACAGATGTTGGGGGAGCTGCTTGCCAATAAACCATAATTAAGGGGAGGTTGATGCAATTTTTCTAGTAATATTTGGTTCTATTTTGAGAAGAGAATTTTAACTATAGATACCAAGTTAATTACTTTTGTCTTATTAATAGGAAAGGAATTTGACATTAATAATATACTTTATATAATTATAATTATAAAGTTTATAAAGACTTGAAAATTGAAAAGGGTTTGGTAGAATAGATAATAACAGTCACAATTTAGGGCATTCTCAAGATTTATAGAAGGGGGTGCTTTTGGCAGAGCATAAATTATTAACACAAAGTAGTTGAAAATTTTTTATATAAACTGTCACCTTCTCATAAATATCTATTTTTGAAATTTCAGTGCATTTAACTGTAAAATTACATAATTTTCGATATTTTTAATATAAGTTAGCCAGATTACGAACAAAATCTTCTAGCAGTGAGGTAAAAATGTTGCATTTGAAGCAAAAATCCCAAAAAAACAAGGAAGGGAATTTTTTGTTTTTAAAATTACACCTCCCACGAGCGTGCAAAATCAGCAAATTGCGCTCGCGGGAGGCAACCTAATTGAAAGAGTCAGGCCTGGGGGAGGCGCGCTCATTTGAAAAATCACGCCTCCACCAGGTGCAATTAAAAATAAAAAATAAAAGTTTGTCGCGCTTGTGGGAGGCGCCATATTTCCATAAATCGTGCCTGCCACAGGCGCAATTCGTTACACATCGTGCCTATGGCAAGCGAAATTTTAAAAAAAAGAAAAAAGAAATTTGGTACCAATTCTTTTATTTTTCTTTCTTTTTTTTCTTTTATTTCCTTAATTATCTTATCAATTCATGCTAAAATATGCATGACCTAGAAATGTTTGAAGAAGTGGATTACAGTGCTTATTTCGTAACTGATCAAACATTTGGCAGCAAAGAAGAATTGAAAGAATGGACCAAGTCTACTGCACGAGAGCATAATATATTTTTAATACTATAGTTGTCACATATACGAAATATATATATCATACAAGAGATATGGTAAAGGAGTGTGATGTGGCCAATATAGATATAGAGAGCCAAAAGTTCACTGGGACGAAGATATACAGATATCCTTTTATGTTGATAGCACGCATGAAAAGTGAGAGAGTGTAGCACCCTAAGATTTCCTTAATTTAAGATTTACAAAACGATTTCAATAAAATGTGCAACGATTTATTTTTAAAACCACGTATCACACGTCTTAAATATTTTATCTCGATTGGGCCTCGACTTCTACCATAATTTCAGCAGAATTGGAACCCAATTTAGGCCAAATGATGGCCAAACACTTCCCCATTTTTCAGCCCATATATAGATATACATATGTACACACTAGACAATTCATAAGACATATAAATCACATGTGTATATGCAATGAAATCAGAAATATGATTGCCAAACATGGGAGGCATGTCTAGTTGGTGAGAAGCCATGTTGGTTGGTGAAGTCCCATGCCAAAAAAAAATGACTAGCCATCCACTCCACCAACTCCTCTCTCTATAAATGAAGACTTGAAGCTTGTTGCCTTTTTTTTTACACACCCCACAAAATCTGAAAAATTCAACACCATTTTCACTTCCTTAACTCCTCCAAAAATCGGCAGCCACACAAATACACACAATCACAATTTGAAGTTCAAGCTCTAAGGAAAAATCAAAGGGGAATTTAGGTGTCCTACACTCGAACCTTGGTAAGTCAAGCTTGATCATGTTCATAAGTGTTGTTATGTGACTTAGAGTTGATATAAGAACTTATGTTTGGCTTAGGAATCAAATACGGTTGATCAACTCGAACTCGGAGTACCTATTCTAATCACACTTAGGACTAAGGTAAGACTTATGGAACCTCGCTTCTCTTTTGGCATACTTGTACGTCCTTCATGACTTGTTCGTTATGCTATGTTGAGCTTATCTTATTTGAGCATGTTGTCTCTTATCGTTCAAATATTGTTGCTTTGATTCTTACTACTGTTTGCTTGAGCTCAACACTTGAAAATTGTGATCAAATGTATCGTGCACATTCTTGATATCATACTCATGATGAACTGAAATGTACTTAGGACTATGGACAAAAATTAGGATGATTTGATGCTAAAACTAAAAGAAATGAGGAAATATGGATTTAGACGTTGTGTTTTAACTCGGATTGGTTTTCTTGAAAATCTTTTAATTGAACTTCAAAACGATGATTTAGAAATGTTGATGGACTTAAACGAACCCTAAAAATGTAGTTTTGGACTTAAAATTCGAAGAAAATCAAAAGAAGAAAAAACGAAAATTTGGCCGAGAACCGGCGATTAAGCACACGGTTTGGGCGCTCAAGCGCCCAAGTGGGCTCTCAAGTGCTCAAATGAGTGCTCAAGTCACGGCCAGAATACCATTTTTTAGATTCTAAGCGCTTAAGCGCCCGGCCAAATTCACTAACATCATTTTCTTCCAGACCTTTGGCGCTTAAGCGCCCAAAGTGGTGCCCCAGCGCCCAGAAAATCCTCTTGCCACGATTTTACTCCAGAAGCTGAGCGCTCAAGCACCCACTCTCGAGGCCAAGGCTACTGTTTGGGGGCTCTAGCACCCAAACACACGCTCAAGCGCCCGTTTTGAAAATGTTTAACTCATTTTTGTGTTTTCAAACGTGTTTCCGACCTTATTTCAATAACCTAAATCCATATTATGTTTTCTAAATTAAAATTTTAAATTTTTATACAATGAATCCTCAAGTCCACAATTCCAAAACTCCCGACTCATTTCGAAGGATAGGATTGACTTAGATATTGAACCAATTCACTACCGTTCTTAGTCAATCCAATAATGTGCCATCATGGCTTACTGAATTACCGTACTGATTCGACCGATCCTGAACCGAACTGAATGTTTACCGCCAGGCCCTGGGAATTGACGGGGGTATCCGATACGGGCAATATCGGATTGACTACTGGAGGCCCCAGAAATCCCCTACCGTTGGATAGGCTAGACGAGCCCTAGAGTTTAGGGTTCCGACAGCCTATCGTAAAGCACATGGTTAGTCAACAAAGTGCTTTTACTGAATGGCTCTCCCTGAACGATGGCTCGGAGAAGCAAACGGAGGGATAAGGATGAATTTGTTTGAAGTTATAAAAGTGATAGATCCACCAAAACTATTGATTCAGCCTTACATGACTCAAATGTGATTAATACTTACTGTTACTGATTTGAACCGAATGACATGACTGTATCGTACCATTTACTGAATCACATTCATGTCTTTTACTGTTCTATCTTCCGTTGAACTCTTTGTTCTTATTTTCTGCCATGAGTTTTACTTGGTCGGTGGACTTATGATTCCATATAAACATATAGGTTCCTAAGTCAGATTCAAAAGATTGAAGCTTGGTTTAGATCGTGGAATTCTCTTTTGAGATTATTCAAACATTAGGCCTGTACAGACTATATTGACAGAAATTTTGATAGGCCTATTTTATTTAGACTGATCGAATTGTATTTTGTATTTGGAATTTGTCATGTAAGAATGATAATTTGAATTTATGGTATGAAGGATTTATGTTTTAATTACCGTATTGTTCTTAGATTTCCTGTCTGACCACGAGTGATGTCCCGGATCGCGAGGTGGAATGCTATCGTGATCGGGGGCGTTACAGAATGTATGGCGGATATCAGTATCAAATGGAAAGCATAACCACCCTCCAGCGATATATCACCATGGGCATTCAATGGTGAGTAGACTAACCCAGGATCAATATGAAATTACAAAAACATTGAGTAAAAGTCACGTTAAACCAAAAGAAATTCTAGATCACCTTAGGCGAGAGGACCCTACTATCCAAACTTCTCTGAAGCATATATATAATGCCAGAAATAAAATGAATGTAGAAGCTCTGGGCGGGCGTACAGTGGTTTAGCATCTCATGCACTGTATTGCTCAAAATAAATACTTACAATGGCACCGTGCCGATCCGACAAGCAATGAAATACTTGACCTTATGTTTGTCCACCCATGGTCCATTAAGCTAATGAGGGTGTTTCCATATGTATTGCTGATGGATACAACATATAAAACTAATAGGTACTGAACTTGTACTATTGAATTATTTGTTAATTATTTATTTTTCATGATTTATATGCAACTATTTAATATTTAAATGTATTTGTAATAAGTATAAGATGCCGCTACTGGAGATTAATGGAGTGACTCTCATAGGAAAGAATTTCAACGTAGCAGTTGCTTTCAGGAGAAATAAATCGACGGAGCATTATAGCTGGATTTTGAATAATTTAAAGCGTATTTTCAACGAGGGCATTTTACCTAACAGTATTGTTACGGACAGAGAGTTGGGACTAATAAAGGCGCTAGATCGTATATTTCCAAAATCATATCATCTTCTCTGTCGCTTTCATATTAATAAAAATGTTCAACTAATGGCAATAAAGCTTATAGACGGGATCAAAGGATACAATATTAATTTTTCTCGCCGCCCTTGGAAGACGTTGATTAATTCTCTTATTGTGGAGGAGTACGACGCCAACTATAACCAACTAATGTAGGATTATCAATGCTGCCCACTGTTATTGACATACTTGAACAATACTTGGCTCGTAATAAGGAGAGGTTCGTTCGCGCATGGATTGACCATATTTTCCATTTTAGTAACAGGACAATGAATAGGTAATTGATTTGTTTAGTTTCATTTCCTTTATGTCACGCATAAAAAATTAATATTAACAATTTATTATTGGTCAACAAGGTGGACAATGCACATTCTTCTTTAAAAACATGGCTCAGCTCGTCCACCAAGGGATTTAACATTGTATGGAGCCAGATATACTCTCAAATTGAGTCCCAAATCAATGAGATTTTGGCCAAATTTGCAAAATCATCAAGAATGTGAAAGCATGTGGTTTCGTATCAGTGTTTTCAAGCACTCAATAGAGTCGTGACGCACGAAGCATTGAGCCTGATGGATCAAGAATGCAAGATGGGGATGACTACCGGTGTGTGGGAAGATCCCTCTAGGTGTACATGTTACCTGAGAAATACCCATGGCCTCCCATGTGCACACGAGATTGCTGAGAAGGAATGTAATTGGGAATCATTTTTCAATAATGACACCATGTGTTTTAGAAGACTCTAAGCACTGAAAGGCCACCAGCAACGGATACGGCTGTAGGCCAGCAAATTGAAATACGGGCTTGATTGAGGGATAAGTGAAAGAATTATACACGTGCCCGATGATTGAACAGAAGCATATGTCAAACATTATGTTTTCTCACCTGTATCCAGAGGTTGTACACTTAGATGAGCCATCCGTGCAGCAGCCTAGGTGCCGACTGCAAGAAACTCATCAGCCTGGGAGTACACATTTTTGAAGTTCAACATCTGTAAGTCTTCTGCTGGATCTGATAGGGGTCGAGGCTAATCTTTGTCCAATTCAAGGGATTGTGGACATTCGTCTTTAGGGTCAATCCATAGAGACTCTTTTGGGAGAGGTCGTGGTTTGTTGTCATCATCTGGCAAAGGTGCATGACTATCGTCGTCATATGCTCCAATTTCGAATGAAAAGCCTCCACCAGATTTCTAATTTATTCTACCCCATTTCCTCATTCCACACATAATGTCTTATGTTGATGTCAGCGGGAATGGTAATTGTATGTCTTATGTTGATGTCAGCGGGGATGGTAATTGTGGATATCGATGTGTGGCTCAAGTTGTCTACGGTGATGAGAATCAAGGGCTTAATGTACGCCGTAACCAACACGATCACATGTGGGCTAGATAGGCACTATACGTCAATGTCTTCGGCAGGGGCGAGGTTGGTGACATGTATGCTACTCGAGTGTTGGCATCTATCTGCCACTTTACAAATGACAAAGCCCCACATAAAAAGTGGATGACGCTTTCAGATAAAGGTTTGATCATAGCCACGGACTACAGTGTAATCGTTCTTGAATTATCGAGAAATCAGTGTATCACGCATCTGCTGCTGCTATGAGAATGGAATGCTTCGGAAATTGCTCATGTCATCCTCATTATGTACGATGCAATCGCACAACATTTCATTCAACTCACGTTGAGAGATGACTGTCCTCTGCTACCGATTAATCTATAGTGGGACCAATTCCGAGATCCTAGCGTTGAATCGTTACGAGAATTATTGAGCAGTAGAATTCGTAGGTGGGAAAGACTTGTTGCGCATATGTAGTATTTTTTACTGATTGTATATCTCCACTTTATGAATATGTATATATGGTTTTTTGTAGAAAGTATATCTTGTGTATTTATATAGTATATAATATATATATATTAATATATATATGTGTGTGTGTATATTCAAATTGCAATGGCAAATGAAGCTAACTGAAAGATATACGTGTTAAATCGTTTGGCATGCATATTATATTGTCATATATGCCAAAAGATTCAACAAGCATATCTCTCGGATAGCTCTATTTACCATAATAAGATATTATATATATTATATATTACATACTATATATATTATATTATATGTAATATATTAAAATATATAATATATGATATCTTGTTATACTATATAACGTAATATATATACTATAATATATATAATATAATATATTATATATATTATATACGATGTTATTGCATGATAAGAAGCCAAGATTGAGACGATGCTAGAAAGGGTTTCTGAATAAATAGGGAAAAAACTAATATTTCTGGGTGTCACTCTATTGCTCGCCTTTTGCCGAGGAATGGCATGTAGGGTTTTTATGTGGCTATGTGAAATATTATTTTCCTATCATGTTTATCTCAAAGTAAAATTTTTGCCTTTATGGTTTGGACCTAAATTGCCACCTCTATGGCCTGGCTTCAAGGTTAGTCTCAAGCTTGAAAACTTGGCATGCTTGGGGTTTATGAGCATAGTTCTCAAGTTTATTAACCTCATCTTTAACATATTATTTATAATCCTCAATATCACTGATTCCTTCTTCAAACTCATTATTAAGAGTATTGATTTTTAAGTCCTTAAACTTCTCATCAAGAAGTTATTCCAACTCAGTCCCTGACTTTAACCTAAAATTTTTAATTTCAGGAGAAGGTTGGTAGTTGGAGTAGCAATAACTTCCTGGCTACTACTTGGTTCATTATTATTAATCTGAGCACTTTCCTTAATTTGGTTGACCAAGGAGTATAATCCTTCTACTCTATTATGAAGAGAATTAATTTGTTCACCAAGAACATTTAAATACATATTAGCATAATTTTGTTATTTTAACAAATTATTAATCTAGGTTGTAGTAACCTGAACGGTTTCATTTTCAAATAATTTTTGAAAAGCTGAAAAATATATTTTTATCTTACTTTTCTAATTGAAAGGGCTGTTGAGGAAGGTAAATTCCTTTCAAAACCTGACCATTATTTAGTTTATAATTTCTTTCTATGACTGAATATAATTTTCAATATAAGTGGTTATAAACCAAGGAACAAAAGGAATAAATCTATTAACTTTTAAAAGATAATTGTAAAATTTTTCAGAAAACTTTTTTCTATCATCTTGAGTAAAATTCTCAAATAACCAATTTTTGAATGGTTCCCATTTGGGAAGATTAAATTCTTTTTGAATTGTTTGCTTTGCCAGAGATCCTGGACTAAAATCAATTTTTGGCTTATAATCTATGAATAGAAAAATTCATTTCAGATTTAGTTATTTCCTCACCTTGAGTTTTATAGACTCCTTTCACAATATTATCTTTTAGAATTCTTAATTCATTTACTCTATTATTTTGTATTTCGGATTCTTCTGATGGGGATTTCCTAGTAGGTTCTCTAATTTCAGAAGTGGAGGCTCTAGATGGTGTCTCAATAACATAATCTAGAGGTGAAATATGACAGTAAAAAGATGTGGAGGAAGAAGATTTGGACATTCTAGATTTTGGTGGTTCTATTAAACCTCTATTTCCTTCTAACTGTATTTGAATAGTACCATCAGATGTTTGTATTATATTTGTGAGATTATGATGAATCCAAGGTAAGGGTAGAATAGCTTGTTCTATAACCCAATGTTCTGGAAAAACTATTTCTTTCCATTTTATGGCTCTTCTCGTAGTAATATTAGATCTATTGAAATTGGTTTCTATAAGGATGGTTTCATTAATAGATTTATTAACTATCTTACACTGTGGATTCAGTATGTGGAGTGATTTAAAATAAATTCTATAACAAATACATATAACTTCAGATCCAAGTGCATAATTATAAACATGCGTTTTAACATTCAAGGTAAGAGCATCAAGTATATTAACATCAGATAAAGATAATTGTAAATTAGGATAAACATCAAAATATATAGGGCCATGGGCCAAACTGGACTATATAATACCCATTAAAGATTGTTTCCAATTTAAATTACGAGAATCTCGTAAAGTAGCTAAAAAACTTTCAGGCAAACCTTCTAAAGTTAAAGGTTTAAATGCAATTTGCACAAGCCCAATATGAATAAACTTATAATTAGATCTGTATTTTTCTATATCCTCTTCATTATGGAGTTTTATGATCATTTCATCATGATCTAAAGAAATTAATTTTTCAATAGTTTTTACTACTTGCTTTAAGCCTAACTTTTCCAAAGCACCCAATTGGTATATTACCTTAGGATCAACCTTAGGAATTGTCCATTTGTTAAGATCATCAAAATTTTGTGGAATATCATATTCTTCTCTAACACTATTTTTAAAAGTATCTTTTCTTCTGAGTATATTCATAAAGAATGAATCTGTGTTGGATTACAATAATTCTATACACATATCAAACACCATAGCTCTGATACCATAAACCCCAGGTATGCCAAGTTTTCAAGCTCGAGACTAACCTTGAAGCCAGGCCATAAAGGCGGCAATTTAGGTCCAAACCATAAAGGCGGAAATTTTACTCTGAGATGAACATGACAGGAAAATAATATTTCAAATAATCACATAAAAGCCCTAAACGCCATTCCTCGGCAAAGGTGGGCAACAGAGTGGTGCCCAGAAATATTAGTTTTTGCCTTGTTTATTAAGAAACCCTCTCAAACATCGTCTCAATCTTGACCTCTTATCATGCACAAAAGACTTATGTGGCCATATTGCTTAATAGTGTAAAGAATTATGTAGCCCAACATAGAGAAGATTTAGTCTGCCATTCAGACTAATTAGAGATAAAAGAAAACAAATTAGAAACCCACCTTAGGATAAGCGGGAGAGTTCTCCCATATAATATATAAGAAGAGAATATTTTACAAGGTGATTTACACAAGGGGTTTTTTGGGGAGAAAGGTTTATAAGGGAGAGGTCTATGAAAGATACAAAGGGGAAGAAGAGAATTCTATTCTAAGTTCTGCTAAGCT
>JACFYI010003847.1:220114-230744 GCA_014898755.1 Handroanthus guayacan
TGCAAGTAGGTGTTTCATTTTGATTGTTTTTATTGAACTGTTATGCAAGCTAACAAAAACTATTTTACAAATAGTATTTCAATTTATAGAAATGCATAAAAAAATCCTGTTGTTTGGATATAATTTTAATGGAAAAGGCCAATTTTTGGAGATAAATTCAAACAAGGCCAAATATTGGAAATCTTCATAAGTTCTATTTTGGCATGATTTCTTTGCAGGCGATTTTATGAGTAAAACCACAAGGAACGCAATTCAAACGTTTGGTCGAGTCCAATCGAACATGCGCTGTAACAGAAAGAAGAGAGAATCCAATCCCGCATCCCAGAGCTGTCTTCTCAAATCTCATGGCGCAGCTGTCTTAAGATTTTGGTTGGCAAGACTCCCGACAAAATACATGTATTGAGGCAACGAATTCCCATGCATGGAGTACTTAATTAATTAACTTTTCCATCACCAACCAAACTAGTCCAAACAAGTGAAGGCCATCGATCTCGCTGCTTGAACCATGGGCAGGAAGCCAAAACTCAGGCCTTCGTTTTTCAAGGTCTTGATCAAAGACTATACTAGCACACTCGTAAGTCTTCGTTTTAACATAGAATTTGTGGAATTGTTTGTTTGAAATCATGTCTTAATTTTAACAATCTACGCCAATGGATGATATGGACAATTGTTTTCCCCAGAGCATACCACATGCTTTTGTGAAGAAGTACGGAAATGTTCTGCCTGAAAATCCCAAACTCAAAACCAGTTCCGGGGAAACCTGGAAAGTAAAACTTGAGGAAATTGACGATGAGAAATACTGCTTCACCAGTGGCTGGACAAAATTTGCAAACGATATGGAACTGAAAACAGGGGAATTTCTGGTGTTCTGGTTTAGTGCTGGTAAGTCTACTTTTGATGTTTCAGTATATGGAATCAGTGGCTGCGAGAGGAAACCCTCATACAAGAATCTAACGCTGGCTGAGGGCTCTGGTGATGGTACGTGATGTAGCTGTCATTTTCTTGAATTGCTTATTCTTTTACAACTCTAGATATCCTTAATTACTCAAGTAATTAATCTTTGATTCTAGTAATTTTCGTGAAAAAAGATGTTGATGAGAAACTACCATTGATTATCATTCCTGAGAGTGAAGCCGAAATGCATCCACACTTGGAAATAGTTCTCAATGAAAGCCGAAAATCAAGAGTGGTAATTGAATTCTTCAACCAAATACATGTACCCATGACATTTTGCTCTAATTTTCCTGAGACTTACATTTCCAATTACACTAGTCTCTTCCTAAGGAATTTGTTGAGGCGGCTGGTTTAATTGGGAAAAGAGCTGTGGTGCTGGAGTATCCCCCTAAGGAGCGATACTGGGGCGCTGTTCTTGATGACAGGTCAAAGTCCTATGTCAGGATCGACCTGGCTGGAGGCTGGCGTGAATTCTGGACTGAAAATGGATTAGTGCTGGGAAAACCCTACTCTTTGCAATTCAACCCGACCAAGAATGTGATTCAGGTTAAGGAGCTCAGCTAAACACAAACTGGGATTTGATGAACTTTGGACACAGTGCAGTTTGTGCTGGATGACAGAATTATGGCTGTGGCTGTGGGTATATATATATATATATGTATACGTATTAGCGAACTCCACCACCCTTTAATTTGTAGCATGTATCTGGCTTTGTGTACAAATAGTGGTTGTCTTTTCGTACTAACCAAGTATGTATGTGTTATCTGTATCCATAAGCATGCATTTTGGCTAATTCATCATTTAGCTTTTAGGACTTCAGTGTTCTTTCCTTATTCTTTCAACTATAACTTTGAAATGTATTCTTCCAGATCTTGACTTGTCAAATACTTAGAGATTAAATCCTTGTGCACCCATTAATAATGATTAAACATCCATGCACCTAATGGATAGAAATTAGAATGCAATACAATTTTATCTGATTTGGTATTCTCACTTCAATGATTTGCAAGTGGCCTTAGGGGAAAATGCAATGCCTTTTATTTCTTTATTTGATTTAATTTTGTCGATAAAAGGAGAATTAATGGAGGTAAAACAAGAACAACAGTGGTATAGTTTGGGAGACTCTCCACCCATGCAAAACAAATAAAAGCATGCTTAGCAAGACGATAGCTATATAGTCATTGCAAGCAGTCTTTAGCGGTGTTTGGAACTGATTATAATTACGAAAAGTACTTATATAATTATGAATTACTAAAAACTATTTTTGAGTGTTTGAAAATTTTGCTTTATTGTAAGTTCTCTAAAATTAATCAATAATAATTTATAATCTCATAAGTAACTTTGATGCTATTATGAGATGTTGTAAGTTAATCTTAATAAAAATAAGTGATTATGATTTCAAAACTATCACTTTTTATTAACTTATGGTGAATTACTTAATGATTTTCAAATACTAAGTATTTTTTATTCTAATTTGATTTTTTCAATTTTTAACAAAAAATAGGTGATTATGCTTTTATATAATTTGTTGCAAACATCATTTAAAGGAATTATCAGAGTTACTGCGGGTCCAAATTTGGCAAAAATATTGATTTTGTCATTGTATCATTTTATTTAAGCATGGAAATTGATTCAAATAAACTTTTATTTATAATCATTATTTTACCTTGATTGATGAATGAAAAACATTCAACTGTTAATTGAACTTTAGAAGTAGTTGATAACTGTATATGGAGCATATTTTGGCTATTAGTGTAGACGCGTGGTTGGACTTATGGGTCCAACCCAACCAACTACTTTTGGATTGGATTAAGAGGGTGTTTGGGTGAGCTTATAAGCTCTTAAAAACATCTTATAAGATATTTGAGAGCTTATAAGATGCCACAAGGTGTTTGGTAAATTTTTTTTAAAAAGATCTTATTAGCTTCAAAAATAAGATGTTAGGAGCTTATAAGCTCTTTTTAAAAAAGTAAGGAGCTCCCAACTTATTTCTAAGATCTTAACACCCACCTTCATTTTTAACCATTTTAATTACAATATTGTCATTACTAACATCTTATAAGCTAAAAGGTCTTATTTTATCCAAACACTTTAACAACTTACTTTTAAAATAAGATCCAACATCTTATAAGCTCCAAAAATATCTTATAAGATGTAGGAGCTTATACGATGTTTTAAATAAGCTTAGCCAAACACCCTCTAAGTCTTACAGATTAGAAGTGATTTATGATGTATATAGAAAAATAAGAATTTTTCTCTCTTGCTCTCGTGTGTTCTCTCAAAAAAAGATAATGTGCATTTATCTCTTCTAAAAAGTTATATTTAAATTTGAAAATTGGAAGTGACCTCTCCACTAGGAGTTTAACACTTCATCCGTTACTTCCATGACTCTACCACTTTGTCATTGGGTATTGTTTGACTAATTAAAAGATTTTATTTTAAGATTTGTGTTTATCCATTAAGTGGTTTCTAAGGCTGAATTTGATTTCTTTCTTTTCAATCCTGGGCTTTAAGGTGTGTAGTCTGAGGCGTTCAACCTTGTTTTCCTGGGCTTTTGCCAATAAATAATTGCTACGATGATGAGGTTATATTTTCATATATAATTTAATCCCTGCACGTTATATTATTTATATAAATAATTATATTTAAAATTATACAAATGTGGATAATTTTCGGATATGAATATTTCGAATGCGGATACTACTATATCCAATCCGAAATTTTAGATAACGGATACGGATACGGATATATCCAAATTTTTTATAAGGACACAGATAATATTCGCTAATTTCAAATACGGATGCGGACAGTAGAACGGACATTTGGATATTTTTAACAGGCATATTCCTAGTTAATAAGCACCCCATGTTTAGGGAAAAAATGACGCCCAATGCCTTATTTGCAATAGTATAAATCTTCTTCCTTTAACCTTGTATCACTACTCGAATTTAAGGCCTAATCCATATATGCATCACGACACTGTATCATCAATGATAGTCCAACTTAGATTAGTTAGGCATTGTCCTGGCCTGTATTATCGATTATAGTTCAACTAGAATTTACTTAGGCATACCCTGACCTTTACTATCAATCGTAATTTTACTTGGATTTAATTAGGCAAATTTTAGTCTTTATGCAGCTTAAGTTTGTTGAGGTATATCTTGAATTTTTTCCTCAATGCCGGCTTGGTGCAGTTTCTTTTGGACTCATTCTTGGATTTATATCTTCAATCTAATCCAACTTCCAAGCTTAACTTAGATTTATTTAGGCTTTTTCCAACTTTTCATTATCAATTCAAGTTCATTTGGATTCAACTAGGCTTTTCCTAGCCTTTCTCTTCCGATCTAAGCTTAACTTGGATTTATCTAGGGTTTGCTTGTCTTTCGTTTTCAATCTAAGTTCACTTGAACATTTAGGCTTTTTTCAATGCCTTTGCTGTCTTGCGTTCAAATAGAATTTCTTTTCTAAAGCCTATCCTAGCATTTACTACTCTAAACTTAGCTTAGGATTTCTTTTTTTTTTTTTTTTTTTTTTTTTTTTTTTCTCCTAAGGCCCATTGTAGCCTTCGCCATCCTAAGCTCTACTTAAGATTTCTTTAATTTTATTTATGTATTCATTATGGGCTTACAGAATTTCACATATCTATTATGCGCCAATGGGCCATGTCGAGAATTCAGCATTAACGGGCCTAATCTATTTGTTTGCTGATAATCCATTTAGTTTTCTAGGCTTAAATCAACACCCACACGCATGAAGATGTTTTTCCAATCTAGCTTTTAGGGAGAGAAGGTCAATTTGATTTGGTTCAAGTTGGCGAGTCTGGCCTTGAGAGGTTCGCCGATCTGACACTTTGACAGAGAAGGTCAATTTGACCTAGTTTAGGTTGGCATATCTGGCCTTAAGAGGTTTTGCACTCTTTAAGAAAGAAGGTCAGTCTAGCCTAGCTCAAGTTGGTGCATTTGGCCTTGAAGAGCTCTAGGCCAATTTGAGCTTTAAAAGTCGGTCTAACCTTTGGGCTACTGAATACGTTTGGCCTTGAGGAGCTCAGCCAATATAGCCTAAGAAAGTTGTGACCAACTTGATCTTTCATGAGCTTAGGCCGATCAAGCCGTTAAAGAGCTCAAGGTGACCTTGGTCACGAAATGGGGGTGACCTGACCTATTGCAAATTATATTGAAACAAACGTAAAACATGCCTTTTTTTTTATTTCAATTCCAAATATTTAATCAAATAATAAAAATTAACGCCAATGGCATAATCATTTTCGATAATATAGCAAGAAAATACGTGTTCTGTAAATTTGATGGCATTATTATTATTATAGTTGTTGTTGTTGTTGTTGTTGTTAACAATGTAAATACATCTATAGCATGTTCTTCCAAGGAAGCTAAGGCAAAACAAATGCATAATAAACTATCACTTACAACAAATCAAACTATTATGATGCAACTCAAGACATTTTACTTAAAGCAAGTTTATAGCTCGGCTAGTCAAATTACATAGACCAAAGTTTGAATGACTTCTAACATCTCATAGATTTTCAATCTCGGCTTGAATGAAATGCCATCTATCTGAAAAGGTGTATATGCTATTTATCCTTTTCTCAATGGGCAAAATACATATAGCCACATTGTATTATGCCTATTAATTAACCTTTAGTAAAATGTGTCCTGCATTTAACAACACTGTATGTAAATGATTGGAGGGGCTGCTAATTGGGTATAATACGGGGGTGATATATATTTAGCCCTTTTTAAACACAAAAGTTGGAAAAAGTAGTCCAATTATTAATTTTGGGACTGCAAATATTGATCCCCATATTTTAGCCATACAAAATTTCATTTGATTTAATCCTAAGAAATAGGACCAAAAAGGTACAAAACAAAGTTTTTTTTTACACTATTTTTAGTTTAAAGACTTTGATGATTTAAAGAAAATGTTATAAACAAGGAAAAGAAGAGAAAATAAATATGATATTCAAGTTTGTTTAACTGTTTAAAGAAAACATTAAAGAAAAAATGATGATAAGAAAATTCATAATGTATTGAAGAACGAGAGATGCCTAAGTATGTTTTTTCTTCATTTTTCTCATCATTCTTTGAGGAAAATTACTTTTTTTCAACTAAACTATATTTTCTTTCAAATTTTCCTAACCTCCATATTTTCGACACTAACCAAACAAGAAAAAAATATATTTTTCAGCATTTTCTTTTTGTTTTCTCACCAAAATTCTTAAACTAAACCCATTGTTAAAGTTTCATTCCATCATTTGAACCATAAAGAAAACTTTTTCTTAACATTTTCCTTTCTAAAATGCTAGATTCAAACGTAGGGTTCTATTATTCTAGACAGTATACTTGTGTTCATGGAATTGACATAAAGCAGACAAGTTACTATTAAGCATAAACAGTGGACCAGAATCGTCCAGATTTCTCCAACAATGATAAACTTGTCATATTGGTGCACCAATGGAATCCATTCCATGTTGAAATGAATCTTATTGGTCAGGGATTCAAAAACAGGAAAAAGATTCGAAATATGACCTGATATATAAAAGCAAGGCCACATGGTAGTTCCATTGTGTCCAAATCCACATTACTTTCCAGGAGAATTAACCCCATGGTCAGGGATTCAAAAACAGGGGCTTCTTTCTACAAGTTCTTGATGGATGACGACTTCACTTCTAAGCTTGTAAGTTAATTCTTCATAATGGATTAATTACTCATTTATTGCAATAACTCACTAATTTCTATACATAATCTAATCCTCCTGCAGAGAATACCAACTCAATTTATGAAGAATTATGAAGACAAGTTGCCTTCAAATATCGCACTTAGAACTCATGATCTGTGGGGGAAATCCAAATCATGGAGGGTTCAAATAGAACAAGTAGGGCACCACCACTTCTTCACCGAAGGATGGAGCAAATTTGCTCAAGATGTTGATCTGAAACTTCGGGAATTTCTGCTGTTCAAATTTGTCGGCGGGTCCGCATTTCATGTCTCTGTATATGATATCACTGGCTGCAAGAGGGAGTTCTCATACTCTGGTTTCGTCCTTTCTTTCTTTCTTTCTTTCTGTCTTTCCCTAATAACAATTTGAATTGGAGCTATCGAACTGATTAGAAACTAGATCTTTCACAAGGGTTGGGCCTCAATCTTTTAACTTCTGAAAAACAGGTGATCAAGAACGTAAGACCAGTGCAGTTAAGAGGTGGGGATTTTCCAAGGAATTGAAGATGTACCACTTCGCAGACTGCAGACTGGTAAATACATATATACAGATATATATATATTATTCGGTCATATAATCCATAAGTCAGTAGCATTCAAATTTACAGTACATATTGGTTACTTGATCATACATGTTTATTTGCCGTAACAGATGATTCCTAAAAGTTTCGCCATAGGCACCGGAATTGCAAAGCTTAGTAAAATAGAACTCCAGGATGCGAAAGGGAGGAAGTGGCCGGTGAATGTAACAGGCAGGAAAGCGGGCAACTTTGCTATGACTGCTGGATGGAAAAACTTTCTGACTGGGAACAAGGTGAAGCTTGGAAGCACAATTTCGTTCGAGTTCATCCCGAGTTCTGGGAATATTGTAAAAGCCCGCGTGCTTAAAAGTCGAATAAGGAAAGAGCTACAGCATAGGGGAAACCCGGAACCTCTACTAATGATTAAGCCAGAGTGTCTGTAGATAAGCTCGAACTTATCTTCCTAAATTTTAAGTTTAGGATCCTACAAGGCTATTAACTAGTTTTGTCAACGAATGTATTGCGTAAGTTCACTTTTGACCCGGGATATGAAAGGCGTAATATGCGATGTTCTTTTTTCAATAATATTGTCCATAACAGCAAAATTACATTTTTGGTTCCGTAAATGGAGGATATGTAAACTTACTTCCACACTTTTTGATGACTGCAAAAAAAGTCCCATTTTTTCCCAAAAAAAAAAAAAAGAAAAGAAAAAAATGCAAGGCTATTCTCCTCTCCTCTTTTCCGTTGAAACATAGCGGAGGAAGTCGTTAGCTAATAAAATTTTGAGGGAGAATTGCATATTCGGTCCCGTAGGATATGGGACTATGCAAACTTAATTCGTAGTTTTTTTTTCCTTTTCATCATTCAACTTAAAAATCTTGAGTAATTTAACTTCCTGCAAAAATCAAAAGGAGGCAAAACCACCCTGTTAAATAAAAATCTATGATATTTTTTTGAATTTTTATTACAATTATAATTTTACATTTTGTAAGTTTTTTAAAACTTTTATAGTTTATTTGGATTATAATGAAGTTTTAGGAATTTCAAACTATGTAAAAAATGAAGATTTTAATTCATAGACTTTTAATTTATATTAGATGAATGAAATTTGGTTATGCTTATATATGTGTTTAATTTTAGTTTTATGGTTTCAATTTTATATGGGTAACTACTTCTGTGAAATTATTCATATAAAATTATTAAAAACTATTGTTATTAAATAATTTTTTATTTATTAATGGTTATTTTTTTACCTCAGTGGTTATTTTTGGAGTTATCATTGCTGAGGGCATTAATTAGTATATGATCAAAATGTGAAATGTGACATAATTAGAAATCTAGCGGTTGCGTAATGTTTAGGAATATTGGAGATTTTCACTGAAGCACGAATTGGATATTTTGTTGGTTTCTCACCACTAAAATATAGTTTAAAATACGAAGGTCACTTGTTAAAATAGTAGCTATACAAAATTCAAAAATCCATCAAGCAATAGAAGCTTTGAACTACCTACAAAAGTTGAAAACAAACATAGTAATAAAAGATAATTTTAGTACTTAAATTTGGTACATAAAATTGTAATAATGAAAATGATCAAATGAGTCCTTTAAGTTGCAGTTTGAGAATAAATAATGCATTTATTTATTTATTTATTTTTCTTTATTTGTAGATCAAGATAGAGCACTTTTAGTGTTTTTTATATTTTGTTTTTCAATTTTATACTATATTTATTTTTTTGTTGTTTTCCAATTTATTCTTATTTTATTTTTAGGGAGGTGGAAAGAAGAGGAAGTACCTTGTTTTTTCTCTTTTCCTTTTTCATTTTTATACTTATTTTATTTGTTAACTTAGATATAAGTTTATTTAAATCTAACTAAATTTATTTTAACTATATTTTATTATTTTATATTGTTGAGTATGTAATTTATGTATTTAACAAATTAATTCAACTGATGAGAAAAAGGAAGAAAGAATGTGAATTTGCTATGTGTGTGTGTGTGTGTGCACGTGCGTGAGTGCGTGTATTAACTAAGAAACGCTAAATCACAACTTGAATATGCATTAAGTGAAGACTAGGGCGATTAAATACATTTTCAGAAACATAAGGGTGTTCTAAGCTTTTTTTTTTTTTTTTTTTTTTGCATGAGCGATTATCCATTACTTCTACTTTTTACAGGGAGTAATGTGCAATTTGCCCTATTTTGACACCACTTTTATATAAAGAAATTGATACTGACTTAATAGGTAAATAACCAATAATTTTGCTTAACAGGCATTCTTTTTATGATGAGGAATTATAATTGTTACTTGACGGTGCACCCCGGATAAATCACGGGTCTATATGCTGTAAACCACAAACTATATAAAACACACAAGCCATATTGGACACACCCAATGCCACGGGATTATATCTCATGAGAGGTTAGAATCAGATGGCAAACGAGAAATTTCACCTCACAAACCAACTCGGTTAGCTCTTTTAACAGTAGATTGGTGTTTTGACCCAACCTATAACAAATGCTAACTTCTTTATTTGCAAGCAATAATAAACAGGGTAACTTACTTACCAACTGATATGTTTATTTTTCTAATATATATATATATATTTTATAATTGCAAATTTCATTAATACTCGAAAGAGGAGGAATTTACTAGGTGGTGGCTCCCATCACAAAAATAAAGGACTGGTAGAGCATGTAAATCCAACATTCCAAAATTCTCATTCAACCCGACCCAAGTAGCCAGGTTATGTGCAGCTCTATTCGCTGCTCTATAGACAAACTTGAATTTTCTTCTTGGCCACTTGGCCCAAAAAGCATGCACATCCTAAATAAACGGTTTCGACATCCAATCCACCTTCGATATGCTCTTTCTGGTCATGCAAACAGCTTTGCCACAATCCAATTCAAAGATGACATGTTCAAGGTGGAGTTCATTGGAAATCTTCATAGCTTGAAGTAAGGCAATGGATTCGGCAGCAGTGGCACCTTGGCACCATGATTTGGATATAAAGGCTAGTAACAAAGTACTATTAGAGTTTCAATAGATCACAGCAGAAGTAGTGAGTCCATCCTTAAATGAAGAATCTGTATTGATCTTAAGCCATGACAAAAGGGAGGTTTCTAACATATGCCCGCTAAGCACTTGACAGAATCTCAGAATTTCAATTTTTGGGCAGACTAATGTGAATTGGCTTCCTTCAAGATGTGTTCAACAAAGTTAGTTGGTGTCAGATCTTGTCCAAGAACAACATCATTCCTCCATTTCCAAACCCAATCTATTATGGCCCCAACAAAGACCAAGAATTCCTCTCGAAGGCAACGGTATGACACAATGAAGGAGGCATTTGATCCACTGTGAAAATGGCCAATCCTTGAGCAACTCCAACCCAAGACCCCAGTGTGAAGTGAAAAAGATTTTGG
>JACFYI010003847.1:230844-242464 GCA_014898755.1 Handroanthus guayacan
GTAGTTGAGGTCTATGGTCCGAGCCAAATACAAACATCAGAGGTTGCTGAAATGGTGTAGCATGCTGTATTTTTTATAAGTTCCCTACAGCTAACAATACCTTTCCACAGATGTGATGAGTTTAGTGGTGCTACCAAAATCTGTAAAAAATTATCATTCCGAAGATATTTTGCTTTAAGCATTTGAACTAAGAGACATTCATCTTCTGCAGCCATTTTCCAAGCAAGTTTAGCAAAGATAGCCTTGTTGACATTCTCAAATCATCGAAAACCAAGTCCTCTGATGGACTTTGGGGAGCAAATCGAGTCCCAGCATTTAAGTACCTCTTTTCTTCCATTTCAACCCCGCCAGAAGTTTAGCATCAAAGAATCAATCTTGGAGTTGATGTGTTTCGAAAAAAAGGAAAGTGGTTCTTAGATATATTGAGATAGTTTCAGCCACATTTTTAATAAGCACACCCCTGGCAGCTTGTGCGAGGACTTTCGATTTCCATCCACTAAACCGTTTTCTCAACTTAAAAAGCTAGTCATCAAAGTTATGCTTGGTCATCCTAGTTTAACAAAATGGTTTGCCCAAATGCTTTAGGCGGTGCATGCATTCAGCTATTCCAAGGACTTGAAGGATCTCTTGTTTAGTTCTAGTACCAACGTCTTATTGAAATGGACAAAAGATTTATCCTTATTCACAATTTAGCCAGCCCAATTTTGAAACTTTTCCATGCACTACATAATGGCCACGGCATCAGACTGTTTGGCACGATAGAAAATATATTGGTCATTGGCATAAAAGAGATGCAACATAATTGGAGTCGTTCAACTGAATTTATGACCACAAAACAGGTCTGAACTTTTTGCCTTAGCAATCATCCTAGATAGAGTCTCAGCATATAAAATGAAGAGGTATGGGAAGATCGATTCTCCTTGATGAAACCATGGGATGGGCAAAACAATTCGAAAAGAGAACTATTTATAAGGATTGAGAATATTATGGTTGAAATGAATTGTCGAATCCACTGCACAAATTGCTCAAAAAGCCCAGAATTTTTCAAAATTTGGATAAAACGCATCCATTTCACACGATCGTAGGCTTTTGCAAGATTAATCTTGAGAGCCACAAAGCCATTTTTGCCTTTTTTTAGCTGTTGAGATAATGCATGATCTTCTGCAAAATAACACTATTTTCACAAATGTTCTTGTTAGTAATGAATGTCATTTGATTTGGCTAAATCAATTTGTGAAGAACCGTTTTAATTCTTTCGAATAAAATTTTTAAAATAATTTAGTAGGAGACATTACAGAGGCTAATCGGTCTATAATGTTCCACTTTTGAGAGCCTTTCATGTTTTCAAATGAGAGTGATAAAGGAATGGTTGAGAGCTTCAAGCAAAAAACTAGTGTTAAAAAAATAGATGACAGTTTTAGACACAATGTGACCGACAATATTCCAACAATATTTGTACAAGAGGGAGGCGAAACCATCGGGACCAGAAGTAGTGTTAGAACTTTTTAATGGTATTGTGAATTTTGGCAGTAGTTGGGATACGACATAATTCCTCATTATCCATTTGGGAGATAACTAGGGGAAAAAGCTCTTTCAAATTACTCGGGAAAGTGGGGGCATTATTAGCGAACAAGGACTCAATAAATCTTTAAAATAGACTAAGAATTTCGACCCAATATCAAACTAAGAAAGCACAATACTACCATTATTCAGTTTTAAAGACTCGATCCTATTATACTTAGCATAAATAATAGTAGTAAGGTGGAAATACCTAGTGTTAGCATTACCATCATGAAGCCATTTTATTTCAGCCTTTTGTTTCCATAGAATTTGCTCTCTTTTGGGGAGATTATCTAATTCAAGTTGCCATGCAACTTCCTTGTTAAGATTATCTGTAGATTTATCAAGGGCTTGGGGTGTATCATTGTGGTTTTTAACAATGGAAATCTGGGTTTGGATATGTCAAAAGTGTTCATGATTCCATACACGAATCTTGCTTCTGAGGGCTTTGGTTCTGGAAAAAAAGACGAATAAAGGAGAATCACTAAGATGACAATTCTAGGCTTTAGTAATAGTATCAATACAAGAGCCATCCTCGAACCACATGTTCTCAAATCTAAATGGTTTAGGAATTTCAGGGTAGTTTGGGTAGGTTTGGAAGAGAAGGGGTTTGTGATCAGAAGATCATGTGACGAAGTGAGACATAGAAGCAGGCAAAAATAGAGATGTCCATTTACCATTTGCAGCACCACGATCTAATCATTCTTGGATATTAGCAAAACTTAGGCATTTATTATTTAATGTGAATGGTGGCCCTTAAAACCAAGGTCGATAAGGTGGAGACCATCAAGATTGGATATGACAGTCTGTTTTGAGGAAGATGCAAAAGGATTCCTATCTCTTTTTTCACATTGCGACGTGATATCATAAGTCACCCATAAGCATCCATGGTCTAGAGAACAAAAAGGATATATCAAACATGTTATCCTAGAATGTGACTTTTAAAGTAGCAGAACAAGGGCAATAAATGCTACAGAACAACCACAAAGGAAGGTCTAGGAGAGAGATGACAGCAGAGATAGAGTAGTAGTTAGAACAAACAACTTGAACATTAATATCGTTGGTCCACGCAAGGGCAATGTCCCTTACGAGACCAAGAGGAGGCATGAAAGGGTGGTTAAAAGGCTTAGCAGAATTAAAAGTGCTTAGAATAAGAGGAAAAAAAAAAGAAGATTTGGTTACACAGAGGAAGAGAAGAGAAAGAGAATGAGAATAGAGAAGTGCCCGCAGGGCACGGTTTGCTTGGGTTTGGCTAGCCTTTGGCAATTCCATGAGATAATCTTCGGGTAACAATCTCTGTAGCACCTCTGGGCCCATAGATTTATCAACTAGTAATTCTTCAATAAAGGGATTCACAGTCAACAACTTCAAAACATAAGACACATCAGCTAAAATGTTGTTTGAGGATATCACTAATGTAGAATTCCTTTTGGCTTTAAAGAACCTCCTTCTAATAGTGGTGACAGTTTCCTCCACTGTACCGCCAACTAGATTATTAGTATCAATAACCACAAAGGATTGCAATCATTGTGTATCTGTTTTTCATCCGAGATGCGACATTGTACAAGAGGTAAGTCCTCTGGGTTTAAAGCTAGTTGCATGGTGTTCATGTTTCCAGAAGGTAGAGATTTTAAGTTGGATGAAATTTGGATTTTGGGTTTTTTGGGGGCATTGGGGCTAAGAATGAACTCAAGGAGTCTTTTGGTTGGTTAAGATATTTGAATGGATTGGAAGATAGGCTTAAATTGATGGACCAGGGGTGTTTTGAGATAAATGGGCTAGAATTTTGGTGGTATCAATGGTGATTTGGCTAGGTTTTTATCATTAGCCTATTTAGGTGGTAAGCATGGAGTAATTGGGCCCTGATACTATAAGGGGTAGGTAGGAGAGCTGTATCAAATATAGTGGGAATAGTTATGGGAATTTTTGGAGATTCTAAGGTATTAAATAAGATCAGATGACAACATGCACCCTTTATCAATCATCATAAGGGGCCTAGTAAGACATTCACGAGATAGGCTGACAAGTTGAGTTAATGAACCTATTGAACTAACAGATGCATTGCAAGTAACCATGTTAAAGGTCGACTCCTCTATGTGAGACTTGCACGTGCCGTCATGGCAAATCCTCATGGCTGGATTTTGGAGTAGGTATCTTCCGCATAGAACTAAGCGCCAAAGTTGGAGATATTTTGAGTAGAGGAACTCGGAATAGGAAAACCACAAGTCTCCACAGAAATCACTTAATTTTTCATATTTGATATCCACACAAATTCAACCCAAACCTTGTATAGATATGCACACATGATCAGTCAATGATTTTGATACTTTACTTCCACATTGATACGTTAAAAATGTTTCCATCTATGGCTCTTAGTGGCTAAGTCAGATTTGATGAACCTTTCCACTGAGTTCCCCACGAGTTTTGTTGTAGCCTTAGTAACATGCATTAGTAAGATATGATGAGCTTAGATCTAGAACACCGTGGTGGATAAATCTACATCCTGCAGAGCTTTATCAATGTCCCAAAGTTTCATAATAATATGACTCCTCTTGAAGTTCCAAGTTTGGCCCAAAATACAATTAGGAAAGACCTATCTATCGTCAAGTATAACTACCACAGTATTGTGGTCAATGACATTGATAGAAGTGGTCTCTTTAAGGCCTTAGGCACGAATCAATGTGGTTTCAAAGTATTGGTATCAAGGGGTTTGTCATTAAGGACTTTGGCAATGATGGTGTTGGATGTGGTATAGGAGTAAGGGATGTCCTTGCTGTCTTCACTGGATTAAAGAGCAACAATTTGTGTGGTTAGGCTAATGATTGGGTTCCTGTGCTCCATAAGAGCACAAGAAAATGGGTAGATGGGAAGGCGATGATAACCCTGGGAAAGTTGGTAGTTGAAGGGAAGGGCAAGCAAGTGAAAACAAAAAAAATAAGGGAACACAAGCAGGCAAAAGAAAAGATAGAAAAGGAGACACCAAAAGAAAGAAAGATGGAGGGTGAGAAGAGGAAAGAAGAGAAGATGGACATTTTGCAGACTCACTTGGAGAGAATTCTACAGTCCTAGGAGAGAGAATGTGATGCATTTATTTATTAATTGGGAAAGTCCAAAATTACGCATCATTTAGTAGGTCTCTAGTGTTAGGTATTTTACAAAAGAAAGTACATGTTAGTATTATTGTTATTTTTTATAAAAACATCCGGAGGAGATTGGACCCCTGCCCGTTTCTTGCTGGAAGATTTTAAAGAAAAGTCAATGCTATTTCACTTAAAGGGTCTCAGCAAGCCCCAAATCCATAGAAGCCCCTCTAATAAAAATACATTCATAAATACATATCTTTAACCCACAAAATGCTAACATGAGATTTACAAGTCTCAGATGATCCCAGATGCTAATTTTCTACATGGTAACAATGAAATCATAAGTTCATTGACCCAACAAGATTCATAGCATAAGATGAGAATGATATAACAAGATGAACAAGTTTCAATGACGACCATGGCAAGAAACGAACCATGAATGTGATAAATAATGAATCAAAATGATAAATGCGTACGTGCGAAACAAATAGCTCAAAAATTCTTATCACATTTATGCCAACAAATATATAAGGCTAAATTAATATTCGATAGATCGGTCTTCCTTATAACTTCAACAGAAAATATATATATATAATCTTATCCCTCCAAATTTGCTTCCTCAAGTGGCCACTCAAATAGCACCAAATAAACTAAAAGCATGGTTGATCGCGTGCTTAGAGTAGTCTTTTGAAATCCTACCTCCAGGATCCCTCCAGACTACCCAACGAATAGGAATTATCAGGGTTTCAAATCGACGACCTGGAGTCACCCAATCCGAAATCACCTGAGAATTCTCAGGACCCAACTTATCATGCATATAGGTTTAGAATGGACGATCATATTCAAATATTTAACCTCATCAAAACACGTATTCAAGTAGCTAACAAATTCAATAAACGATTTGGGTTGGATCTTGAGCTTAGAAAAACTTATTTTGAAGTTTTAAAACATTTTAAAAAAGTGAAATATAGACTTAAATTAGCAAAACGAAGTCAAAACATAAAAATTTAAAAACTGAAATGGGTGCTTGAGCGCTCGTTTGGATGCTCTAGCATAGAAATAGTATTTTCGGTTACTGGAATGGGCGCTTGAGCATTCATTTGGGCACTCTAATACCGGAATAGTGATTTTCGCTAGGGGAATGAGTGCTCCAGCGCCCGTTTGATGCTCCAGCGCTTAAATAGTATTTTTGCTCACTGGAATTGGGCGCTTGAGCTCTTATATGGGCACTCCAGTGCCCAAACAATGACTAGAGTCACTAACTTGGGTGCTTAAGCACTCAACATTTTTTTTTCTGCTTTAAATCAGATTTTTCAGCAAGCTTTTTGGAGCAAAATCTTTTAAAATCTAAGTCTCAAATTTTAAATTTACAAGTTTTATGGAATAAGTGACATAAGTCCAAAAAATCTAGTTCTTGAGGTTTCTTTAAGGTTTTCCATTGTTGAAGTCCCAATTCATATAAAAGTCAAGGTAAGAACATCAAGAGTATTCAAGGTTCCAATGGTTCTATTTAAAAGGAAAAATGAAGCTTATGAGCACAATAGATCATACAAGAATATCAATACAAGCTCATATCTCATTTTTGCACATATTGAAGAAATGATCAATTAGTCAAGAAAACAAGAAAAGCCATAAATCTTACTTTTAGTCCTTAGCTTGATTTGGAGGTTGTGGTTCCATTAATCTCAAACTTATCACCTATAAGAGTCAAAATCGTATGTGTAAGTTAAGCCACATTTGTCATTCTTTTCCTTAAGTTTAAAAATGTAGCTTATAATTTATCATTTCACTTACTCAAACAAGGATCTATTGAGAGCGTAAAATTCCCAAGTCTCTCCCCTTTTTGCAAGTAGAAGATATGGTAGTATAGATAGGTGTAATTTTCTTCCTTAGCACAATATAGATATAATTGTATATAGAGAAAATGTCGTGTGTAAAAAGCTTGTATGTAGTTTGTAAGAGAGCTTTTTGTCAGAGTTTGTAAGATGGAAGAGTAGAATTCCTCAAGCCTTACCAACTTATTTATAGAGCTAATGGAGGGCTTCTTTGCAATCAAAAGTGGGATGAGAGCTTCTCTTCCAATTTACAAAACGTGTGGGAGAAGCTTGAGGTACAATAGTTGGTGGGGTTGGTGAGGAAATCCCTCATCCTTTTGATCATGGCTGATTTTTGATAGCTAAATATCCATATTATATATATATATATTTCTTTTTGAATTGTTTGAATTGGGTCATGAATTGTTCGGCTGAAAGTTGGTTTGAGTTGGGCCAACTTTTGGGCTTAAATGTCTCGTTTGGGCTGAAATAATGCGTAACAAAATTTTTGGGTGTAAGAAAAATTTTTTGGATGTTGATTTAGAAAAATTTTTCGGATGTTGAAAAATATTTTAGTTATAAAATAATTTTCGTGATTGTAAAAACAAATTATCTTTTGAAAAACGAAGAATTAAAATCTTAATTAGGGACATTTTCGGGGTGTTACAATAAGTATATATACTACTTTTTCAGTTTTGGTCACGTGTTTTCAATGTTTAGTCAGTAACTTAAACTAATTTTGAATTCTCATCCTTTATATATATATATATATATATTTTAGTCCTACTCACACAGGACTAAAATTGTAAAATTATTACTACTTACAAATTAAAAATTACTAAAAAGAGCATCAATTGTAAATTATTGCTTCTCATAGGACCAAATTTCAAAACTCAATATGTAAGTAGCCAAAAGTTAAAAGCGGCTTACTTACAAGAAAAAAATATAATTTTCTCTCACAGTTTGCAAATGACATAAGCTGCATGCACCTCAGCCCGTGATTATCTGAAACTAGATTCTAAAAATAAAGTAAAACTATTTTATCTTCAATATTTAAAAATTATTTTAAATTACATTTAACGTGTTTCAACCATAGCTTATAAGTGTTAAAAAAAAAATATTGAAGTTGTAGAATATTGTTTAAAATAAAAGAAAATTATAGAAATTCAATTTACTTGTACAAAATAAATTCAATTCAATGAGATTCTTAATAAGTTCTTAACGATCAGTGTAATAATTACACTTTCAACGAGACTTGGTAAATTTCTCAATTCATTTGCATTGATCATGATTAATTATTAGATTAAATATTGATATGATATATAATTTCTAATTTTAATGACGAAACATAAATTTCAACTTTTATTTGTTTTAATATAATAAATTAAAAAAAAAAAAATTGTCCTGTGATACCTTCTTTAAATTAAAAGCCAGGTTGGTGAATATATCATGCTTTGGAAAGAACCTAAACTTTTAAGTCAAAACCTTAGATTAGTAAAGTCTCCACAAATAATGAGGGTCTAGAAATATAAGAAAACCTCTCTCCACATCCTAATTTAAATAATTGAGGTGCAATTAGTCGTTTTTTTTTTTTTGATTAACTTTCTAGAGGCTCTATTAACTATTTTCTTTATATTTTTTTATTATATTTATATTTGTATTTAATAGAATTCACATGTCTTCTTTTATTTATTTTTTGATTTTAAAGTACGTACATGGATATGATTAACGTTCTTAATTATAATATTTTTTTATCCAAAAATTTAATTTCTATCTTTTTAATTTATCAAACGCTTATATTTGATCTCTTTTGTATTTTATTATAATATTTTGATACTTTATCATATTGTTAAAAATATATAAAAGTATGTGCTTTCAAATAAATAAAGAAAATAAAAACCAATAATACATTAATTTGTTTATTGGAGAAAATGGGAATTTGGGAGAAATGTGAAGAAAAACATCCAAGATGTCCACAGGAATTTGGGAGGAAAAGGAGAAGATTTTAGTGGGAGGAGTTAGGGAGAAAAATGTGAAGGAGGGAATCGTCTAAAAATAAAAGAAAAAAAATTAAATCTTCATTTATAAACCTTAAAAAATGTAAATTTCAAAAAATACCTATTAATTATTGAGATACCTATTAATTAGAGAATGAGATACCGATTAATTATTGAGGTCGGGCCTAATCAAACAACGAAATAATTCATACAACAAAATATGCCAACTATAAAATGGAACATTAAAAAATAATGAACGAGAGCAAGACACAATATATGTGTGAAAGGAAAAAAACTACAAGACACGGACCCAAAAGTCAACTATCATAGTAAACGAAAATAATAACCCAAGCTTGAGAAAAAACAACGAGTAGAAAATACAACATAAAAATATTATCTATCTGGTGCAAAGAAGAAAAGAATATGGCTACTTTGGTATGAAAATGTGTTTGAAAAATGATAGTGCAGAAGAACAAAATGGATGATTAATAAATAAAGGCTAAAATTGAAAAAATAATTTGATATCATATATTTTATTTTAGAGACAAATAACTTTTCTTATAATAGTATAGATGATCAACAAAGTAGACTAATATAATATTTGCTCTAAATTAAATGTCCAATTCTGGCATATTGTCTTAAACTTTTTAGGTTTTGTTTTCTTCTGTTTTACCAAAACATTTTTTCTTTTTTCTGGAGAACAAAACAAAGCGTATTTATCGTTTTGGAATATATGTCATTTTCCAAATACCCATTTTCTTTAGTCCATAATTTCATAAAATCACTATTACATTCCCGACCAACTATCCCATATACGTAGAATAATTACAGTCATATATCGGAATTAATTTTAAATTAAAATATATCCCCACAAAACAAATAAAAAATAATTAATTTAATATTTTACTAAAAATTTCCTCAACAAAAATAAAATCAAACATTACTTTACTCATCATTTTAATTTCTTTCTGGCCGCCAAGGTATAAGCAAATATACATGACATTAATTTCCCCGTCAAATTGTCACATTCCTCGATTCATTCCCAAAACGCATTTCTCCAATATGTATAAACAGTATAAAACAAATCCAATGTACCATGCATCACTATTATGTCAGGAATAAAATTGAACCTTTCCAATCAAATCTAGCAGCATCAGTTATTCAATTTCGAATGCCGGTGCATCTTGACTATCGCTTTGGGAGGAAGTAGGGACAAAAGATTTTGTCCTGACAAGACAAAGTGCTTTATTTCATGTTGAATGTCTCATTTGAAATGATAGAAAGCTTCCAATATTGAAACATTGAAACCGTAACGGGTGGTTTACTTTGTAAGATGTTGCTGGTTTTGGGCCAATAAATCCAAAGAAACCGTATGTACACTTTGGTTGTTAAACAACTTGGATCGGACACTTGGGCCTAGGTGAGAGATGATAAATAAAAGGCTAATTGAACTCTAGAATTTGGGCAATTTGTGAGGTGGTAAAATAAACAGTTATGCTTTTCTACTTCTTTGCCCAAGTTGTTCAAAAAATTACGTTGAACGTCATTGTTAAATTAGGTTAAATGATTTCGAGCCAAGGCACTTCAGCGATAAGCCTTGGTGCATGGATGAAACCATGTGTTGAAGGATGGAGACCAGTTTGCATCAAGGTGTAATAATATTAAACCACGGCTCCCTGAATACAATCATAATCTTTTTGGTCAGAAGTTATCGAGCCAAGGCGCTTCAGCAATGAGCCTTGAGGCATGTATACCCTAATTGCAAAGCGCTCAAGCTAGGTCTCAAAAAAAAGCACACTTTAGCATAATTAGTTATGAATTTCTTATCTATCAAAAAAAAAAGTTATGAATTTCTTGAAAAATGAAAACATTGAATGAATCAGGTCAGGGTGCATTTTCATGCTGTAATGCCCGGATCCCAGTGCATTCCACCCCGAGATTCGGAGTGCTACTCGCGGACTGAAACTAACTAAAATTGTAAATTGAAATTTCAAAACACAATTTCATAACTTAATGTTCCAAAATATTTCTTAATTACAGGCTAAATTTTTCCCAAAAATACAATTATGAAATTCAAATTACATGCTAAGCATATCCGAAGTTCAAACAGGATCTAACTAAATCAAAATATTTATAATGACATGATCCCAAAAGAAAACAGAAACTTTAGCAGGAAGCCGTCCAAATCAAACTGATCCCCAAGGCTAAACACCTACATGATATTAATGAAATCATAGATCCACTGACCCAGTAAAACTTATGGCATAGAAAAGGAGTACAAGATTTCAACGATAAGCATATCAAGAACAAAAATATGAATGTGATTTCATATGACGTTTCGGATCAAACAGAACGAATAGACCAAACTGATAACAAGATTCATATATCACATTCACATAAACAAACTTATAAGGCTGAATCAAATATTTGGTAGATCTGTTACCTTTGTATCTCCAACATATAACATACATATAACCTTATCCCTCCAATTGCTTCTCCAAGCGGCCGCTCAAGGAGAGTCATACTTGCTTTTGAGACACAGTCCTCGCAGCATGGTTGATCACGAGTCTTACGAGCAGTTCTTCGAAAATTCTACCTCCAAAATTTTTCTAGACTATCCAATAGTTGGGGATTTTCAAAGGTTCAAATCGTCAATCCAAAATTGCCCAAATTCGATACCTCTGAAAACCCCTGGGGCCCAATAGTCATACATTCATATTGGCTAGAAACAAATCGAACATATTAAAACATGTTTGAAATATGAAGCCACTTCAGGCATATATTCGATTGATCGATCATATCAAACAAGCAGTTCGAAATAAAAAATATATGAAACATGAAGCCTCTTTCGAGACATATTCAATTGGACAATCATATCAAACAAAGGATTAGAAATTGGACTATGAATTAGAGGATTTTTCATTTTGAAGTCTTAAAAACATTTAAAGAAGTTAAATATGATGAAAATCAATTGTTAACAAATGTCAATTTCGAAATTCATTTGATTTGAACCTTAGATTAAGGATATAATTATTTTGAAAATTTTAAATCATTGAAATGAGGTGGAAAATGAACTTAAAATAACAAAAGAAGTCAAAATTAGAAATTTGGAAATTGTCTCGAGCGCGACTGCGCTAAAAAATGGGCACGGACACATAGAAGTGGC
>JACFYI010003847.1:253523-266677 GCA_014898755.1 Handroanthus guayacan
GGTCCGGTCCGGTTTTTTAATCCTTGGTCTGAACTATATATAAATCAAATCTCATAATGTCTTTGCTTGCATATATTCAAAATAAAGATATTCTAAGTATTATTCAATTCATTGTTTGGTTCTTTGAATTGTTCCTTGTGATAATTATTAAGATGCCATAATTAGTTGAAAGAGTTAGATCATAGCAGAAGAAACTTAAATATTTTCTTCACAAAAACTGATTTTTTTGCCCTTTGTATTTTTATTCCTAAATTAGTTTTTCAATTTTTAGCCAAATGAATTAAACTAACTTTAATATGATTAATTTAAAATCTGACTAGATAATGAAAACTAATTATATTCTTATAACCGATATGATCATTTAAATTAACTAATGTGATTATTAATTAAGTAATTAGTTTGATAATTTAAATGAACTAAGTTGATTATCTAAACTAATTATTATTAGAAATATAATTATGTAATTAACAAATAGGTTAATTAGATAGTTAAATTACTTATATTTAATTAACAAATTAGTTTTTATTTAAATTAGTTTATAATTTTAATTAACTAATTTTGAATGAAATTGTAAACTAATAACAAAATTTGATCTGACTTTAATTGAACGAATTTTAATCAAATTATAAACTAAATTTAGTTTAGAGAGTGAAATAACTTTGATGACAGTAGGATTTTCTTTCCTAGTTTAATGCTTTCATTGAAATTATAAATTTGATTCTTTTAGTTTTTATATATATATATATAGATAATGTTGCCTTTTTACTCTTTAGTCCTACACACCCATAATCCTTTGATTATAAATCTAGCCTGTAACGCCTAATCTATTATTCGAAAGTTATTAGGATTAGCCACCTTCCTTTGAATGCAGTAGCACATCCTCCACCTTCCATAGTAGATATGCAAAGTTCGAGTCTCACAAACAGTGTGTGAGTGTTTGTCTATCGTATGATAGTCTTTATCCACCAAATGATGATTTGAATTATTTGAAATATATTTAGTTATATATTTGGTCTTTAAAATATATTCTTGCAATGATATTGATATATAATCAAATATAATTGTTTCTCTTAAAAAAAAAAGATTATTAGAATTAAAAATCAGACCACTTATTAAATATGAACTTTAAATATACTAACCAAATATTTAATTTGTATGAATTATGAATCAATTCTAGACAATCTTTCAAACCAAACGAGCTCTAGAAGGATACCCTTCCATCCTAATCGCAACCCTAAGTTCTGTCTTGACAGGCTTTTTTTTCTTTTTCTTTTTTTTTTCTTTTTTCCCTCTTTTTAGAGGACAATTCTATACAACCCTAAGGTTCTTCACGAATGTAAACCAAAAGAAGAATTGCTTCTTTTGGTAGAGAATCCGAAATAATAATGGCACACAGGACACTTTAGGAAACAAACTTTAACAGAGTTCAGTTTTGGCATGATATCCTTGCAGACTGGATTCGAGAGAGATGCAACTAGCTCATTGGGTGGGGGTAATATAGCGATGAAATCAAATCTCATGGTGCAGGTGCCGTACGATTCTGGTCAAAATCCAATTCCAAACAAAATATCAGTCAACAGATTCCCCTGGAGTTATTAATTGCTCCATTACCGACCAAAGTAAAAGTAAATATTTAAGAAAAGGCCTTCATCAATATTTTCATCAGAAATCTCTCTGCAGCTTCCGGTAGACTGAATTAACAACCATGGGCAAAAATCCTGCGTTTTTCAAGATCCTTCTAATGGACTCCTACACTAGCAGACTCGTAAGTACTCTCTGCTTTAGCATCGAACATTTGTGTGAAATTATTTTCTATCATGTAATAACTTGTTGCATGCATGCACTAATCTTACAATCTGGACATGAACAACATATGTTAATTTTGTGCAGAGCCTGCCAGGTGATTTTGTGAAGAAATACGGTGAAGTTGTGCCTGAAAATGCCAAACTCAGAAACAGTTCTGGAGAAACATGGGAAGTGAAAGTAGTTGAGGAAAATGTTGACGATGAGAAAGTATACTTCTTCACCGAGGGCTGGAACAGATTTGCCAGCGACATGGAACTGAAAACTGGGGAATTTCTCTTGTTCTTTTTTGATATTGGTACGTCGACTTTCGATGTTTCAGTATATGGAATCAGTGGCTGCGAGAAGAAACTTTCGGCCGAGAATGTCCCGCCGGCTGAGGACTCTGATTCGGATTTGAGCTTTGCGTCCAATTAACTTTGAATTGAATGTAATGCAGTGTGCTGTGGTTGTGGGATAAACAATCTCCGCTATCTTTTAATTTGGTGTTTGTGTCTTTCCGTAAAAATGGATGCTATCTCTATGTACTAGCTAAGCTAATTATGTATGTTTTTATATTCTATATATCTATGTTCATCGTTGCTTGTTTCATCCTATATACTAACCAGGTTATGTTTGTTTGCACTTTGGGGGTGCTTTAGGAATGGTTGTTTTGGGTGAATGACTTTTCAGATTAGATTTGAGGAAGGTGATGAATGTTTTTTGACATTTGGAGACTTAGGTAGAAATTGTTTTGAGTTGCAAATTATGTTTAATTATGTTTCGGGATGAGATACTTTTTTACTGTAAATGTGAAATCTTGTCATTTTTTTTTTTTGTTTTTTTGCCTTCTTACCAAAGAGAAAATATAATTTAAAAGTACTCTTTTATATATATTATAATTATAAAAAGGTTTTTATGTATATGATAATTATATAAAATTATTTTAATATGTAATTATAATATTTACTTGTTTTGAGGTACTTTTTGGTAATATTTTCAAATATGAAAGAATATTTTGGGTAATAAAATTGGGATAATTCTCCCAAAATGTAAAGGTATGTTCACTTGCGTTTCTCAAAATGATTTTCATTGGGAAATGCAAACAAACGTAATCAGGTTTTAGAGTTCAATTTTCGTGTCTTTTTGTTATTATTATTTTTTTTTTATAAAAAAGAAATTATTTGTGGCTTCGGAATACATGTTGAAGGAGTTGCATATGTTGGAATTGATTCTTGGATTTAGGTCATCCAAAAGGGTTGACCTAGCCCAATTATTTTTGGAGGGAGTGATTGGGATTTGAATTAAATTAGTTCCAATTAACCATCCACCACTATTAATGTGTTAGTGGATAATTGAAAAGGATATGGGAGATATTTCTTTTGCAGTGCTGAATAGAAAAAATTGCCAGAAGAGAATTCTCTCTCTACAGAATTCTCTTTTTGCAAAATGCTTTCTCCCTTTCTCTTCTCTCTAATCCAAATTATTTTTCTCTCTCCCAATAGAAAAAAACTCTCGCCCCTTTTTCATGTTCTATTGACATGTGTTGTAAGAAAGAGCATTATAACAAATTAGAAATTAATTGCTATTGGTATTTGGGCTGTAGAAATTCAAATTGTTTTCTATGATCGGTTATTCAATTTGGCCCCAAGGGGCGATTCAAAGTCAGTAATTCAAGTCAACGACGATCCAAAAAAAAAGTGCAATTCAAAGTCTGTGATTCTAGTCTATTATGATCTGAAAGAAGTATGGTTAAATTCAAAAGACTGATTATTTTATTGAGGGCATGCTAGTATTTTTTTTTCCCTTCATTGGTATTAAAGCCATCCCAACTTGAATTCTGACATGATCTGTGCAAATTATGATATTTTTATGATTATATCATATTATAATTGCGTAGAATTGAAAATATGCTAGAAAATCATGTTGTTTTTCCATATATTGAATTATATGAAAAAAAAAAATTTCTAGCACGTTTATTTATGCCCGAACTAATTCAAGAATTTTCTGAATTTTTTGTGCAAAATTTATTTTCTGAAACTTATATAATTAGATAGACTTTTTCTGAGATGGGTTTGACCAAATATTGTGCGTAGATTTTTCGAAGTTAAAATCATGTACAAGAATATTGTGATATTTTGCAAATTATGAAGAATAGATTTTAGATCCTTTAGACGAATCGTACTCTCGGTATGAAGTGTTTGTTGTTCTAACATGTACTTAAAAACCTCAAAATAGAAATCTAACCAGACCACTGGGCTCAGGACTATCGAAAATGGGGATAGCTAGAATCCACTAACCGAAAAATACCAGCAAGGGGGTGCGTCAAGGGGCGCAAGACGATTGTGTGATAACCGCTGTCACGTGTACGACGTGGGCTAATGGCGTTTAGCCATCTGGAGTAACTATCGCACGTGGCACCCACATGGCATTTGCACGGCCTAGACACGTGATGTTTGACCAGTCAATGGTCAAACCAAGTCAACACAGGTGGAACAATCAATGACTAACACGTGGCAGTATATGACACGTCAAGTTATCATGCCATGTGAACACGAACTAAGGTCAAGTGTGCCATGTTAGCTGCCATGTCATTGTGCCACATCAGCAAGCCCTAAGACATGTCAGTGCCACATCAGCAATTGTGGCTGACGTGCCTAGCCCCGTCAAAAATTTTAAAAAAGGGGAAAAGCCTAGAACAGGCACTGCATTGCCCCAGTCGCAATAGTGGTGCACACAGGCGCGTCCGACCTGTTCCAAAGGCAATTTTTTACCCAAAAAAAAAATTCAGGCATGCTTAAATTTTAATTTCTAATTTTTTTGTGAATTAAAATAAGTTTTTTAAAGTGAGGAAAATATATTTCTTAATTTTAATCTTTCAGAGAAAATAAAAAATTGAAAAAAATTATTTTGCTTGCAGAAAAATTCTAACATTTTTTTATAAGTAATCAAAAAATTAAATCTAGGAGGTTTGTTATTTGGTTCTGAATTTTGAACACTTGTGAATACTTTACTCTTAATTGCACTTGAAAGATGCAGCTCTTTGCATAATTCTTGATGAAATTAAACATGATTTGTACTCTGAATTTGTTTCTAAAATATTGACCCTAATAATTGTTTATCCTATTTTAGATAAAGCATTAATGAGAAGTATTCAATATGCCCTCCAGGGACAAGGTAGAGAGTTTATAGCTCCTAAACGACGTAAGAAAACTATGGAGTTTCTCATGTATCAAATGAGGCAGTCAGATGTACTTCCTCAACATTGAAATTATGGAGAGGAAGTATAACGAAATCATGCCTAGGGGAAATGTGTTTTGTGGGCAATGAGCCAAAAATCATACGAGTTAGGTAATAGTCATTGCAAGAGAATTTACTGGAAAAGTTTCGTGAAATTCGTGAGTCAATAAGATATGAAAAAACACTGATTGAAGTTAAGGAGACCATGATAGGATGAGAATATTAAAGAGAAGCTGAAAGTCCGCATATCCCGCAGCTTGCACACTAACTCATGGGATATGAGGACCACTATAAGGAAAACATCATTGAGATTTCATGTGTGTGACATACTTTCGACCAATATTAGTAACATGGCATTACACGATAGAGTACACCGAGATACGATGATGGGTAGAAGCTTTCAGGGAGAAAAATGATTATGTACTAGCGGTAGTTTACATTTTCACTTGTAGATATATATATATATATATATTTATTCTTGTTATGAGACATGTAATAAGATAATGGATGATCTTGAAGTTTTAACTTTTGAGTACAGGGCATCTATTTCCTTCATTCCAAGATAAGTTCTTGTGAATTGTACCAACCAAAGTAAAAGTATATATTTAAGAGGAAAAGGCCTTCATCAATATTTTCATCAGAAATCTCTCTCAGCTTCTGGAAGATTGAATTAATCATGTGCAAAAATCCTGCGTTTTTTCAGATCCTCCTAATGGACTCCTATACTACCAGACTCGTAGGTATTCTTTGCTTTAACATCAAATTTGTGAAATTAATTCTATCATGTAATAATTTGTTGCATGCATGCACTAATCTTACAATCTAGATATGAACAACACATGTTAATTTTGTGCAGAGCCTGCCACATGCTTTTGTCAAGAAATACGGTGAAGTTGTGCCGGAAAATGCAAAAATCAGGAACAGTTTTGGATAAACCTGGAAAGTGAAAGTAGTTAAGGAAAACGTTGACGATGATAAAGTACACTTGTTCACCAAGGGCTAGGACAGATTTACGAAAGATATGGTATTGAAAACAGGGGAATTTCTGGTGTTCTCGTTTAAAATTGGTACGTCCACTTTTGATCTTTCAGTATATGGAATTAGCCGCTGCGAGAAGAAACTTTCGGCCAAGAATGTCCCGCCAGCTGAGGACTCTGATTCAGATTTGAGCTTTCCATCCAATTAACTTTGAATTGAATGTGCTGCAGTGTGTGCTAGCTGGATATAAGCAAGCCTATGGTTGTGTGATAAACGAAGTTCGACATCCTTTTAATTTGTTGTATGCGTCTTTCGGGTAAAAATGGATGGTATCTCTTGTGTACTAGCTAAGTTATTACGTATCTTACTCCAATGATAAGGGAAGTGGTTTATCATATCGATGACCTGGATTCAATCTCATCTGAAACACCCATCTTCTTATTGTCCCCATCACTGCAATTTAATAAAAAAAAGAATCTCTACCATCCTTCTAATTTATTGGCTGTGTGTTTTTGTAAAATTGGATGCTGCCTCCATGTACCAGCTAAGCAAATTATACATGTCTTATCTTCTATTAGAAATTGGGCCTTGGATTCAGTCTGGGATCCGGTCCATCCAAAAACACTAACCTGGCAAAAGAAAGACTTGGAGAGGGTGGCTTAGATTTGAATTAGGAAAGCTCCCAATAACTACCCACCACTAATAATGGATTAGTGAATAATGAAAAGATATAGGAGAGATTTCTATTCCAAGCCATAACAGGAAAATTCACCCCCCGCCCCCCAATTAAAAAAAAAAAATCTCTCTCCAAAACTCTCTCTCTCTCTCTCTCTCTCTCTCTCAATAGGAAACACCCTCTTTCCTTTTATATGTTCTCATTACATGTGTTGTAAGAAACAACATTGTAACAAGTTAGAAATCAATTACTATTGCTATTTGGATTGTGAAAATTCAGATTATTTTTCGTAATTAGTGATTCAACTCGGATTGAAGGGACTATTCAAATTCAGTAATTCAAGTCAACTATGATCCGGAAAAGTTAAGTCTTCGTGGATAAATTGGAAGACTGATTATTATATTGAACGCATGATTCGTATTTTATTTCCTTTACTGGTATCAAAGCCATTTTGACTTGAATTCTGACATGATCTATGCAAATTATGATATATTTGGGATTATATCATATTATATTTGCATAGCATTGAAGTATATGCTAGAAAATCATGTTGTCTTTACATATATTGAATTATATGCAATTTTTTTTGGCATGTTTGTTTATAGCCGAATTTGATTCTGGAATTTTCTAAATTTTTCAAATGAAATTCATAAGATGATATTTATATGATTAGATAGATTTTTTCGAGACAAATTCAACCATATGTTATTCGTAATTTTTGATGAATTGTACGATTTTATATGAAATTTTTAATATAAAATCATGCATAAGAATATTGTGATATTCTGGAAACTATGAAAAATAAATTTATATCCTATTAGTCTAGTCTCACTCTCAATACCCAGTGTTTGTTTTTCAAACATGTACTAGAAACCCTAAAATAGAAATCTGAATGCACATCTGTTTATACTTCCTCTTCATAATTTCAAAATATTGAGGAAGTGAGTCTAACTCTCTCATTTGGAACATGGGAAACTTTATAGTTTTTTTTTTTTTTTTTTTATGTCATTCAGGAGCTATGAACCTTCTACCTCGTCCCCGGAGGGCATATCAAACATTTCTCATTATTGCCTTATTTAAAATGACGTAAATAATATTAGGATTAACATTTCAGAATTAAAAACACATTCATAATACAAATCATACTCAATCTCATAAAAAATTACACGAAAAGACACATCTTTCAAGTGCAATTAGGAGCAGAGTATTCACAAGTGTTCAAAATTCCAAACAAGATGGCCGAACCCCTAGATTTTAATTTTCTGATTACTCAAAAATTTCAGAATTTTTCCTCAAATGAAATAATTTTTCTCAATCTTTTATTCTCCAAAAGATATCAAAATGAAGAAAAATATTTTCTTCATTACGAACTTTTTTAGTTCAAAAAAAAATTATAAATTAAAATCTGAGCATCTCGAATTTTTCTAGTCAAAAAAGCCACAGAAATAGGCCACATGTGCATGCATGCACCGCTGTCGCGAGTGGGGCAATGCGGCACCTGCTCTAGGCTTTCCTTTTTGGACATGGCAAGCCATATCAGTGCCATGTCAGCCGTTGTGTCACTTACACGTCTCAAATCCTTGCGAACGTAGCATGGTTACGTGGCAGCTAACATACCACCTAAAGCAAACTTTGTTCTAATGTGGCATGATGATGCATGCTGGCGTGTCATCCACTGCCATGTGTTAGCCATTGACTGTTCATGTGTGTGTACGTGCTTTGACCGTTGGCAGGTCAACAGCCACGTACCTAGGCCACGCATGTGCCATGTGGGCGCCATTTGCAACGGTTTCCCCACATGGTTAGCCATGATTGGCCCACATCATGCACGTGGCAATAATCATAACACAACTGTCCTAATCCTCTTTCATGCACTTTGCACACATGCTGCCTTACTGATTTTTTCGACTATCGGATTCTGGTCATCCCCTATTTTCAAACATCTTGAACTCAACAATGGTCACTATTTATTTGAATTTTCCATGTGGGATATCACAATCATCCCACCTTCAAAACGTGACGTCCTCATCGCGATATAACAGAGCCTAGGACCGCCCACCAGACGTTGGGACTCTAGAAGTGGCTCCTACAGGCTCAAGAGGTGGCTCCTATACACGTAACATTTTGCCCTGCATAGCACTTAACTCCTTTCGACTGGTGGTCGGCTCTGATACCATTTGTCATGCCCCAAGTCTAGGGGCTAGAGATGCTAGATTTGCCTGAAAATTTACCGTGCGCAACCTGAAACTGAGCTATGAACAACTTACTCAAAAGGAATATCCAATAATTATACATAGATTGTTTGGCACAACTTATATATAGTGATCACTATGTCTTTGAATTTCCCATGTCGGATATCACATTGAGAGTGGGATTAGCCTAAAGCTTAATTTCCTGATTTTATCTTCAAAAATTCATATAAAATCTCATAGTTCACTAAAACTTGCGCATAATATATGGTTGAACTCATCTAAAAATGATCTATCTAATCATATAAATTTTAGATCATGAATTTTGCTCAAAAAAATTCAGAAAATTCTAGAATCATTTCGGCGGTAATTGAACAGGTAGAAAAAAAAATTGCATATAATATAGTATATGTAAATACAACATGATTTTCTAACATATAGCGTTGGTCATAGGGCTACATATTGATCATTATAATACAATTTGCATGCATATGTGTGACTCTAACAGTTAGATTTGTACGTCACCGAATAAAATTTACCATACCCATATTTACTAAAACAAAAAATGTACACATGCATGTATACAGTAGGATTAAATTTAAACACATTCATTAAGAACTTTTTAGATTTTCTTAATTTTCAACTTTTGTAATTTTATACAACTAATGAAAATATTGAAAATCAATAAGTGAAAAGCAAAGACATTATGTTGAAGTACAATATATAGAAAATGTTTCCGTATATATTCAAAATAATAGTATAGATAGATAATTAATTATTTATTTATTTTACTGCAAACCAGTTCTAAGAAAAGAAAGTAAATCGATTGCTTACTCAGACGAAATTAATTTATAGATAGATAGATAGATAGACAGACAGATTCTTATGAATAGTTGAGTTTAATTTCTATGTGCAAACTTCAATAGTTGATTTTTAATTATAAAAAACGCCTTTTTTTTTTTATATATATATAAAAGATTTTGGCAATGGATATCGACCATGAGAACTATGAGTAGGGCCTCCCTATTATCAAGAAAGCTGGTGCAGCACGCAAGATTGACTTGAGGGAGGGGGCTGCGCTTCCCCTTCTTGACCATCTGATTGAGAATGCAAGTAGATCTTTGTATGGAAAAATTAAACAAATAAATTTGATAAATATTAATTTATTATAAAATAATTCAATTTCAATTTCAATATCTAAAAAGGAGGCGTCAAATACTTTGATTTCAACCATATAGAAAACTGCGGGATTGGACCTGCACTAGAATTATTGCTTGTAAAACAAAATTATAGTCAAAGACTATACATATGGTCATATAGAAAAGGTTAACCGAGAAGTATTCAAGTTATTGTTTGATCCGTCGAAGGCCCTTGATGAAATGGTCTCGAATTTTCCTTAAAATCTTTGTCATGAGAGGTAAGGGATTTAATCTTGACCAGAACTAGTATATACCCAATTCGTGTGCGTATATCTAATAATTTTTATTTTTAAACATCGCTACACATATATAAATCTATATTATTATATGCAAAATATACCTTTGGATATTTTGACCGTATTTATATAATTTAGACCATATTTTAAAGTTTTAAATTTTAAATAATTGACCACTTATATTTTAAATTTATATATAAAAATATGCCTATAAATGAAACTTTTTAAAATTTATTAAAATTTTAGATTATCAGTATGTTAACTAATTAAATTTACTAATTCTATTTGATACACTCAAAGCATAGACCCATAAACTTATAATATTATCTCTATAATTTTATTTGTATTAATGGTAAATCATCCAATACATAAAATAATAACGTTGACTGTATTAATCTAATAGAAGACAAATCTAAATATATCATGTGGGTGGGTTGTGGGAAGTAATTTAGTAGGCATATATGTAGTGGTAGTTATACTAACATTAAAATAAATAAAAATATAAAATAAAAAGAGAGGGTATTTTAGGAAAAACACATAAAATTATACTAAATAGTGTCTCAAACTTTATTAAAAAGGTATAGATTTTGAAAAAATTGAAAAAAAAAAAAAATTGTTCGATCGCAATTGAAAAGGATCATATAAGGTGAAAGAGAAACCTAATAAACTTAAGGACGCACGAGCTAGAAATTTTCCAAGAGTGTGCAATGTCATTTTTTATGTTTTAACCTAATAACTTCGATTTGTAATTAGTTGGTGTGTGGATTAGCATATAAGCTTTTCAAAGTATTTGAAATTTTGTCTTAAATAATAGCATTATAAACTTCCAAATAAGATGTTAAAATTTTGTAAAATTGCCCTCTGAGGGGAAAAAAAAAATTACTTATTTTTAATATGGACAAATTGCTCTAATTTTCATAATATTAATTACTATATTATCATTGTTAACATTTTATGCATCTTATCTTATTTTATCTAATTAAATACTTCAATGCCATACTTTCTAAAGTATTTTATTATAAATAAAAAATTTTAAGCAAATGTAACGAAAAAAACCTCTCCAAATGATTATAATTTGGTTCTCATTCTTGGCTAGGGTGAATATCAAGGGAAATTTGATTTCATATTTATGGATGCTGACAAGAACAACTGTTTGAACTATCGCAAGAGGCTGATCGAGATAGCCAAGGTTGGAGGAGTGATTGGATACGACGACGCCCTATGGAATGGTTCAATGGTGCTGCCACCTGATACGCCGGTCCCGGAATACATGATGTGATATCGAAGTTTTGAGTTGGCATTTAATATGGCATTGGCTGCGCAGCCAAAGACTGAGATCTGCCAGCTCACAATAAACGACGGAACAATTCTTCGCCTCCGCATTAAATAACTCTCCTCGTTTCGTATCATTTGCTCTTGTTTAATAAAATATTGGTATATTTACCTTAACACTCGTGAGAGTTTGATATAATTACTAAAATATCCATGAGTTCAAATAATAATCCTATGATGCATGGATATGGACATGAAGACACGAATACGATACAACACGGACACGGCAATACTAATTTTTCAAAAATTTTAGGACACGACACGTCAAGGATACGACTATGTACATAAATATATGTATATTATATGTATATACCTACATGTATGATAGACAATGAATATGAACAATTGATAGTATTAATATCAATAAGAAAAAATAGATTATAATAAATGCATTATATTTACTAAGTTCATAGTTTTTCGAATCATAGTTTCAACACAAAAACAAGAATTAAATAACAAATTAACAGTCCGACAAATCAAGAACTACTCTTCTTTCTTAATGTATGTTCAATCATTTTTTCACTTGACATGCCTAAAACCGTGTCGGACATGACTTTATCTGTGTCTGAAATCATGTTAGACACGTCCTTATCTGTGTCCGGTGTTCTTGTTTTCTTTTTATTTTTTATTCTATGACACACCACGTAGCATATCAGACACGTATTGCACAAGTGTCCGAAAAGTATCGGTATCCTACAAGTGTTGGATACTGCATTTTATAATTTTTAGAAGTATCTGTGCATCATAGTAATTATCATTACACTCCCTACTGTTAGTTCAACTGATAGATAATTATAATTATACTTTCTGAAAATTTCGAATCATTATAAGTAGACCCCCTAAACAAAGAATGTAATTATAATCATACTTAAGTTTAGAAGTGTAATTGTAATTATACGTCACGTTGAACTCGATTGGAAGTGTGATGGTACTTATTCAAACTCCAAAGATATTTTGATAATTATATCAAATTTCATAGGTGTCTTGATAATTATACCAAATCTCATAAGTATAATTAGGCAATTATACTAAATCTCAAGAGGTGTTGAGGTAATTATTCCTAAAATATTTGTGGCTTATTTGTTGTGTTGAGTCGAAATGTTTTATATCCAAATAATAAAGAGTTTTCGTGTCATATATCTTCATTTCTAGTGACTATATTCAATTAAATTAATAACATACACACAGAAGATAAACTGGACTTCGACTTATTGTCCAATCGATGATCATTATTTATATTTTCTAGTGAAAAGCATAAGTATGCATTTTTCACCCAAAAAATCCTGGAACATTTATCTAATTAATTGCTAGCGGATTATAATTCATCTTGTAATTTTTTTAAAAAATTATAATTGTGATTTTAACTTTGAGTTTTCTTGATTGGTTCCGTGACCTTTGCAATTTTGTGATTGAAACTTGATTTATTAAAAACAAATAAAAATGAAAAAAGTTAAATATAGAAATAAGATAAGAAATTTAAAATAAGAATTATAATATTTTATTCTATATAACTTTATGGGCG
>JACFYI010003847.1:286253-300225 GCA_014898755.1 Handroanthus guayacan
TTTTTTTGTCTTTCCCTGGAATTTTCGTATACTTTTTCCCTGTCTGATTTCCCAATACTCTTTTTAAATTGATTCTTGGTAAACAGAGGATCCCGGCTGTGTTTAGACAAAGGTATGGAGATAGCCTGCCTAAGAGTGTTTTTCTGAAGGTTCCAAGTGGATCATCATTGGAGGTCGAACTGACCCATTCTAATGGTGAAACATGGCTGCAGAACGGATGGCAAGAATTCAAAGGGCGTTACTCAATAGGCTTCGGGCATTTATTAGTGTTTCAATACAATGGGAATTCCGAGTTTGATGTTCTCATATTTGATACTACTGCTTTAGAGATAGAATACCCATTCGATACTGATCATGATGTAGGCAAGGACCATAAGAGGGCATCTGATCAAATGCCAGACATCGCAGGCAATGGAACAGAATCAGATGATTCTGTTGTATTCTTAGGAGAGACTGCGATGAGCAAGAATGATGTAGGTAGAGGGGAAACTCAAAAGGACTCAGACCGGACAGAGAGTGATGTTTGTGTAGAAATCTTGAGCAATACACCACCAAGACAGCAGGATAGGAGTAAGAGGCGGCATTGTGATGATACCATTGATTTTTCGGGTGATTTTCCAATCGGTACATCAGTTGGTGGAATGTTTAATCTTTCATCTCGTTTAAAAGATAACTCAGGTCCCAAGTTTTCTTACCCAGGTTATCATTCTGGACATGTCCCGAATAGCAACGTGAAGCTCAATGGATCAAATTCTGATTTGGATTTTCAGAACTTGAAACCCAAGTTAAAAGGTCAGATGCTCTGTCATTTGAAGTACAGTTCCATTTTCTGTTTATTATTGGTGATCTTCCAAATCTTAATATCTTTTCTAACCGTAGTTGGTCTATAAAATGATGTATTTGCAGAAGAATGCAGAGATGGTGGAAGTCAATATTCAGATAGATTACAGACGCAAAGAGGGGTCGCAAAAGAGACATGCATAGCCTATCAAAAAGCATTAGCTTTCAAGTTTGATCACAACTCTGAAAATCCATTCTTCATATGTCTGCTGCAACATTCCTATGTTTCTAATAAATTCAGTTTGGTAATAATACTTTTATGGAAGCTTTAGTTTATGTGCAATATTCACTAGTATCTCATTTTGTTTTTCCTTGCAGAATATTCCATTAGCCTTTGCTAGAGGAAATCTTCCATGTAACGGCAATAGTGGCTTAACTCTTTGCACAGTGAATGGGAAGGCATGGTCTGTGAGATGCAATGTGGGAAAATGTCATGCAAAACTATCGACGGGGTGGAAGGATTTTGTGTTGGACAATGGCCTTAAGGTAGGTGATGCTTGCATCTTTGAAGCAGCCAAGAGCACTTTATGGAATGTCTTCATTTTTCGCAGTTGAGTCGTTGGATGGCCTACTTTGAGTTTGGAATACTGTTGCGTTGTGGGACTGGGACATAAAGTCTGTCTCTAATGCCTGTAGTGTTTCTGATTTCGTGAAAATTCTGTTTGCATCTTTCATTCTCAATGACTCACGTGCAAAAGGGGCCACCCGCCCCGCATCCGCCCAGGGTTCGGGTTAAACGGGCGGGTTAGTTTGACCCGAACATAAATGGGTGGGCAAATGCCTAGCCCGCCCCGTCCCACGGTGGATTGGCCTGCAAGTTGATGGTTTTTTTTTTAGTTTTTTGATGAATTTTAAAATTTGAACATTAAAGCTATAAGTTATGACATCTACATCGTTTCCAATAAATAGAGTTACTGTGAGATAAGAGTTAGATTTTTATTTTTTTAGTTTTCTTCCATGAATATGAATTGTAATGAGTCTAATAGATTTTCGACAAGCATTTCTTAATATGCAGTTATTAATTTCTGAAATAATGGGAAAAGATGCTAAATCATAATTAACACACACTCTTCAAAGTTCAAGCCTTACTTATTTTTCTTGCCTTCACTTCAAGTCTTCAAGCAATTCACACACATACATTTGATCAATAAATATAAGTGAATTAATTTGTGAGCTTTAAAAGTTTGAATAGTTTTATTAGTCTAAAATTTGTCTAAATCTTATTAATGCTATTAAATTAATAATAATTCTGGAAAAAAAAAAAAAAAAAACCGACAGGCCAACCAATCCACAGGTTTGACCACTTGTGGGTTGCAGGTTAAGCGTGGCGGGTAATTTAACCCGATTTCTAAATAGTTTAGGAATACTCAATCTGTTCTGCCAATTTAGGCGGCATTTGACATCTTTGTGGGAAATGCCGCATGACTTAGGTAAGATTTGTGAACAAATTATGCAAGTATATGATTACTTATTTTTGTTGAAAATTAGGAAAAAAAAATATTACAATCCAAAATGATTAATGTTTAAAAACCATCAAATAATTCATTATAAACCCATAAAAAAATGGTGGTGTTTGGAGTTATAATAACTTACTTTTATTAGAAATAGTTTACAATACCTTATAAGCAGCCCTAAAGCTACTTACGAGATTATAGATTATTATTAATTAATTTTAGAGCTTTCAGTAGAAGCAGAGTTTCCAAACATTCATAAAGAACTTTCAGTAACTCATAAACAAATAAATGTTTCTCACAATTAGTTACAAATATCACCTAAGGGGTGGTTTGCAACAACTTTTCAAAAGCACTTTTTAGTTTTTAACTTTAATTAAATTGTTTCTAGTGTTTGAAAACACTGCTTTCGCTTCTGATGCTTTAAAATTAAGCTGAAATGAATTAAAAGCTAAAAGCAACCCTCTCACAACTTCAACAACTTTTATTGCATTTTGACATTTATTTCCAAACATTCTCAACTTTCATTTAAGCTTCCTCTACAATTTTTCTACTTGTCACTTCTTCAAACACCCCCTAAAATTTGGAAAGAGCATAATATAATCAAAAGTTGTTCAGAATATCCAATTAATAATTCTTTGTAAACTAACAAAAAGAGTTTGGAAGTCCAATTTTATTTTTGCTTCCCAATTTTTTTATATAATTTTTTGCAAGGAATAGCTTAAGACACATAATTAAGCAAATTAAGGCTATTTATAAAATTATAAATTATTGTTAATTAATTTTGAAAAATTTATCATGTCAATAGATTTTTCAAACACTAAAAAAAATGAAAAAAGAAAAAATCTTTTAACAACTCATAGTGAAATTTTCTCGAAATCAATTACAAACACCACACCAGTCTTGGGATGGATACCAGTAAATGTAAATGGATAAAGATTCTATTTGGATGGATTATTTGCTGCGTTTTATTTTTTTGTGCATCGAGTTCGAGGAAAAAAAATCTCAATATATAATGAAAAAATGACTAGGGTCTATTACTCTATAATCGTATGATGACACGAAGAAAATATCTTCAAATTAATAATCTAAGTATCAAATTCATCATGCTATTCAATAGTTAGTCTATTTTTAAGTCTTAATACTTATATCAAGGTTATTTTAAAATATATTTTTTTAAATAATGACGTATACACAAAAATTCACTACAAAGGAATAAATACGCTTTTATTTCTTTTCTGGGTATGCTGTATACCAAAAAGTCCTCAGTTTTTCTCTCGTGTATCTCTCAACCCCTCTTTTTCGTTAAATATGAAAAATGAACTTGCCTAATATTGAGTTTGAATACTTACAGATTTCTCTAACTGCTATGCACTATCCCAATTCTTCTGTCATGGGGTCCCCATGTCGACAAATTATTTGGTTGAGATGCTACAGATTTGGCCAAATGTAGGCGGTTACTACTCAAGCATCTTGATTCGGTGGGATTCATTCAAAATATTATTAAATGATAAAAATTATTTTAAAAAATTATATCTATTGAAAAAAGTATGATGAATTAGCATATCAAAGCATATATTATGCTAAAACAATTGAAAAAAATTTACATCTCCAATAATACAAAAAATTACGAAAAAATTATTAAAACAATTTATTAAAACACTATTAAATTAATAAAAACATAAAATTTATCTCAATAAAGTCGCTTGAGTTTGACAAACTGGTTGAAATGTAATAAGCACGAGTTATGGGTAAAATAATTTGGTTTGATATTCAAATGTTGACTAAACAAAAAACAAAAAACAAAAAAAAAAAAGCTGAATTGAAGGCCGCATCAAAAATCAAATTCTAGTATTAATTGATCTTTCACATTTCAAATTTTTTACATTCTAGTGTCCTAAGCTTTTATTTAGTTGTTTGTTGTCAATTTAAAAGTGAGGTTCTACACATAAATGTTTTATAGTCTAGTATCTGAATACATATATATATATATATATTATAGTAAAAAATAAAAATAAAAAAATCCCTATATGGCATCACCACTGAACGCAGGGCTCTTTCCCTTGATGGTAATCTAGTGGGCGACGGTCATTTGAGGCCAGCAGGAGGGATGAGAAACAGTTGATATCTTTGTAACTCATTTCATGACTTCTTGGGCTGGATGGATATTTGCTTGTCAGTTGAGTCCCTTTTTATGAATCAATAATCTATGAGAGGGTGTCTTCAAGTCAATTATTATTTGGGTGTGCATTTTTCCTTATGCATCAATTATAATTATTAATCTTATATGATTTTTATGATTATTACAAAATTAATACGCCACCACAAAGCAGAAATTCAAAGGCAACCTAACATATTTGAATTGCTGAAATATGCCAGTTGCAATTTGGCAATTCCAACCTTCACTCTGTGGAGTATAACTTGCATAATATTACCATGACTTTGTTTAGGACTTATGACTTCCAATTAATAATTCACCGTAAAATAACAAAAAAGAGTTTGAAATTTTAATTTTTTTTTTGCTTCCCGTTATTGTTGTATAATTTTCTGTAAGGAATAGTTTAAGACACTTAATTAAGCAGTTTAAGACACTTAATTTTTTTTTACTTAATTTTGAAGAATTTGTAATGTCAATAGACTTTCCAAACATCCAAAAAAAAAAAAGGCTTTTAACAACTCATAGTGAAATTTCCTTGAAATCAATTACAAATACCACGACAATCTTGAGATGGATACCAGTACGTGTGAATGGGTAGAAATTCAACTTGGACGAATAAAAGAATGTTGTTTGCTGCGTTTTATTTATCTGTGCATCAAGTTCGGCGAAAAGAAATCCCAATATATAATGAAGAAACGATTAAGGTGTATTACTTTATAATCATATAATGATATGAAGAAAATATTTTTGAATAATATTCTAAGTATCAAATTCCTCATGGCATTCAATAGTTAGTCTATTTTTAAGTCTTAATAATTATAGGTTATTTTAAAATATATTTTTTAAATAATAACGTAAACATAGAAATTCACCACAAAGGAATAAATACGCTTTTATTTCTTTCCTAAGTATGCTATATTCAAAAAGTTCTTCTCTCGTATATCTCTCAACCTATCTTTTTTGTTGAATATGAACAATGAACTTGCCTACTATCGAGTTTGACTACTTACAGACTCTTCTAGCTGTCGTGCACTTTTCCACTTCTCCTATCATGGGTTTGCATGTCTGCGAATTATTTGATTGAGATATATGGTGCACGGATACTTCAAAAAAATACAAAATGCAGTGTGGGACAAGCGGGGGACACGGATACGGGGGTATAGCATCGGATACGTGTCGGACACGCCACGTCCGACACGTATGGCATGTTCGGAATTAAAAAATAATTAAAAAATGCGGACACATGAGAGATACAATTGGGATACGGTTGAGACACGTGAGGGACACGCCAGGGACACGGCTAGGACACAGCCGGGACACGGCGGACACGTTTTTGCGCAGTTATGACTTAAAAAACACAATTTTTAACTTTTTTTTATAAAATAATTGCACCTCTCACCATTACTACTCATAAATTAGTAATTTTCTAAGAAAAATTAATTAAAAAACTAAAATATTAAATAAGCTAAGTACGGATACACTACTTTGGACTCCTATAATCCCCATTTCTAATTCATTTCTTCCCATTCTTTTGTCAAAGAAGTTACAGAAAAACCTAGAATTAGCAAGGACCATAATATTCCATTAAGTTTATGAATAGACAATTTTCAATGATGGTATTAGTTAATTTGCATATCAAGACTTAACTTGTTGGATTGTTAATGGTTGTTGAATTCTTATTTTTTAGTTGAAAGTATGTCTGATTCTGTGTATTTATATAAATATAATATATATATAAAAATAATATATACAGCCGTATCCCTAGCGTGTCGTATCCTGAAATTTTTGAAAAATCCGTATCGCCGTATCCATATCGTATCATATCCGTGTCGCCGTATCCGTACCCGTGCATCATAGATTGAGATGCTACAAACTTGTTCAAACGACAGGGCTCCTTTCCCTGATCCGATGGGCGAGGGTCATCTTTGGCCAGCAGGAGGGACGAGAAAGGGTCAATATCTTTATAATCTCTTTCTTGACTTCCAAAGTTGGATGGATATTCATTTGCTAATTGGATCCTTTTTTATGAATCAATGGTACATGAGAGGGTGCCTTGAATTCCAAGGCCAGATTCGTGATGCCCATTATTATTTGAACTACTTAGTCCAAACGGTGCACTTTTCCTTATGAACAATTATTATTATTAATATTATATGATTTTTATGATTATTACAAAATTACCACGCAGCCAAAGCAGAAATTCAAAACCGGCCTGTGCCTATCATATTTGAATTGCTGAAATATGCAAGTTGCCCCGTTGCAATTTCAACCTTCCCTCTGTGAAGTGCAACTTGAATAATATTATTATGACTTTCTTCACGACTTATGGTGAATAGATATTTACAAAAATGTCCTTGAGGCCCCATCGTGGAACTAGTCAAGTAGAGAAGTACTAACATGATCCAAATCAATTAATTATCATTGAATTAATTATTGGAAAATCAAGCCACGACATCACGTACACCAAATCATTATATTTTAGAAAATACCATTAACAATTACATTCTTGTAGACCTACACTAGTAAAATTTTCATTTTTCAAGTTGAAAAACCAATGAACCAATCAAAACAAGGAAAAAATAAAAAACTTCAAAGTTGACTAACCAATCAAAAAAAAAAAGGGCAAAAAAAAATCCAAGTTGACCATTGAATACAATAATAGTTCCTTGACCTTAGATAAAAGAAATATTATCTTGATATCGATATCAAATTATTTGGATCTTCTTATTTAATTCATGTTTCATCTTCTATTATGTTATAAGATGTCTGTCAAGTGTATGATATTCACAATCTTATATTTTTATAAGAAAAAATTTAGTATACTTAATGTGTATTTAACAGAAAAAATATGAGATGAAATATTATTTATACTTGATTTGTATTAACAGAAGAAATATTAGATAAAATATCACTCTGAAATTGAAAATCTTCACTGATAGTCTGATGCTAAGCAATAGCCGTCGGGCATAGAATAATATTATTCAGCTGCATCAGTCCACGAAATACAACTGCCTATTTTTCTATCCATGACCAATCCATAAAGTACAACGGCATGATTTGCCAGTCATTACCTTACTTGTATAATAAACTATTATATATCTATTTGGACCTGTCTGACCTTTCTTACCTTTTTAAGACACAGACCATTTCCTCTTCCTCCATCTCCAACAAGCCACCTTCTCCTTTCCTCCCATGGATTCTAGCATCCAATTCCTCTTAACTATACTATCATGCCTCTGTGCATTTGTCCTGTTTTTCTACTTTTATAATCAGTTAAGGAAGCCAAACAAGAACCAAATCCCGCGAGCTGGTGGGGCGCTTCCGGTCATCGGACACCTCCACCTGTTCGGGGGCAAGCAACTAATCCACAGAGCATTAGGTTCCATGGCAGACAAATATGGATCTGCCTTCGCCATAAGGCTAGGTTCTCAAGAACATCTGGTCGTGAGCAGCTGGGAAATTGCGAAAGAGTGTTTTACCACCCATGACAAGGTTTTCTCCGACAGGCCACAGTTAACTGCCACAAAGATACTAGGCTACAACTTTGCTATGTTTGGATTAGCTCCTTACGGTTCTTACTGGCGTGACGTGCGCAAGATAGTCACCCTTGAGCTTCTGTCTCATCGCCGGATTGAGATGCTTCATCCCATGCGAGCTACTGAGGTGCAGGCTTCGTTGAAATCAATATATGACTCGTGGGTTGCTAAACAAAACCTTAAACAGCCAGTCCTGGTGGAGATGAAGCAATGGTTTAGCAACGTGTTGCTCAATACAGCAGTTCAGACGGTGGGAGGGAAGAGGTTTATCGGAGATGCACATAAACATAAGAAAGTGATGAGAGATTTTCTTTACTTTTTTGGGGTGTTTGTTTTGTCAGATGCAATACCGGCACTCAAGTGGTTGGATTTGCAAGGGCATGAAAAAGCCATGAAGAAAATAGCTAAAAAACTTGATGATCTTCTTGAAGAATGGCTGGAGGAGCATAAACAAAGGAGGCGGATATCAGGAGAAAACAAAGAAGCTCAGGATTTCATGGATGTTATGCTCAATCTTCTAAAAGACTCTGATTTTGCTGATTTTGATGCAGACACTGTCAACAAAGCCACTTGCTTGGTAATAACCCTAATATTAAGCAGGCATCGTCCTGTTCTTACTTCATGGAAATAATTAGAATCTTTCTTTTGCAGAATCTGGTCTTGGCCGGAAGTGATACTATGGTGATTGTGCTCACGTGGGCTCTATCTCTTCTGCTCAACAATCCAGGCGAGTTGAAGAAGGCTCAAGAGGAACTGGACACTTACGTTAGCAGAGACAGACACGTCCAAGAATCAGACATAAAGAACCTGGTATATCTTCAAGCAATTGTCAAGGAAACCTTGAGGCTCTACCCTCCAACTCCACTCATCGGTCTGCGTTCTGCAATGGAGGACTGCACCATCTCACCCGGCTACCATGTACCTAAAGGTACGCGCCTGATGGTGAACTCCTGGAAAATCCAGCGTGATGAAAAACTATGGCCAGAGCCAAACGAATTCAGGCCGATGAGGTTTTTGACGACCCACAAAGATATCGATGTTAGGGGGCAAAACTATGAAATGCTACCTTTCGGTTCTGGAAGGAGGTCTTGCCCTGGAATTTCTCTAGCTCTTCAAATCGTGCATTTCACTTTGGCTAGCGTCCTTCACTGCTTTGACTTTGCCACACCTTCTGGTGCAAAGATAGACATGACAGAGAGCCCGGGACTCACAAATTTGAAGGCAACGCCTGTTGAGGTTTATGTTACTCCCCGTGTTGCTCCTGAGGTCTTTGGCATGTGATTGTCTTCTCCAGCAGATTCGTACCAAAAGGCTTGTAAAATTGCATATGGGAATTAGATATTAGAGCACGCAGTAATAATCCCATAGCACAGTATGTATTGCTGCTTAGGCAAGAACCCTTTTCAATTCATGTTTCTATGTGAAGAAGATTGAATAATTTCCATTTTCATAAATATAAAACGGATACCGACATAAACTATTACAGGGTTTGATTGCTCCAAAGTTAGTTTTTCATGGGCCTTATTCTGTCTCTCCCTCAAGCACAGCATCATTGCTGCCATTCACAATTGCGTACAAATTACAATCATAGCATCAGCAATCCACTATCTAAAAACAATTAAATTAATTTTACTTGTGCCAGAAACACATGTTCAGTAGCTCTCTTTTCTGGGATTTTACAATTGTAATAAACTATCTATCATGAATGCATAAAACACACCTAAATCATAAACAATATTATCATCTGTAAAAGTAACATTCACTACTAAATGGCATATTCTACTTTTCAATCTATCAGCTAGAGTCCAACTAAAGAGAAACCAAAAACGATCAATGTCTTAACTTGTTTTTTCCTCATTCACATATAATTTCTGTACAATGGCAAGGAAAATTTGTTGCCTTTTCTCAGTGAGAGAAGGAACTTGCTTCAGTGCTATAAATAGAATACTCGCTCAAGCTGAGGTTGGGTCTCTCTTCTTCCCAGTTTATAACCTCCCTTGCATACTTAAGTGCTGCATCTACACTATTAGGCTCCAGACCTTTCACCAGTGATACGTACAACTTCCGACCTGTCAGGGCTGCATAGAGTCTTTTGAACTTAACTGCAATGTAATGAAAACCCAACTGCCCCAGGGTTGGATGGTTTGCATTGTTGCTACTGCTGCGATTACGGCTTATCACAGGATGAAAATCATCAAACCAATCACATTGACTCAAAGGAACTTGTTCTATCTTTTCCTCGAACAAATCATATTTATTTAATAGGACTAGGAAGTCTATCTGTTCGAAGGTCGAATGAGTAACCATGTTCTCGAAAAACTTTTTGCTCAAGAGCATCTTGTTCACCGCGTTTCCATCACCATCAACAGAAAACTGATCATAGTCACTCAAGGAGACACAAAATATAACAATTCGAACATCTTCGAACATTTCAAGCCACTTGCAGTTTTCTCCAAAGCCTTTCGCCTGTAATCGGATCAGCTGAAACCTGTGATCCATTGAACAAAAAGTAATGTTAAAATGAACAGAGACGGAAGGACAAAGTCACATGCGTTGGCAGGTAAGAGAACAAGAAAGAACCAGGGACAAAGTCGCAGGCGGTCTTTAACTTAATCCAGGTAAAAATGACCAAAACTAACTGAAATTAAGATGTCCAGTATATTCTGAATCAGACCGCCAGTGTCTACAATGTTCTGTTAGTTTGAAGGATTTACCCTTTTTTTTGTCTTTTTTTTTCCCCTTTTTTTTGATGAATAAAGTATTTTTTATGAAGTATTTACTGGTTGAAGATTTGCTTGCCATTCACATGATGTTGACTAAAATGTTTGCAAAAGAAACAAATGATGTGCAGAACAGGCCCCAGAAGGACAGGCAAAGGACGCAATGATTCATATATATATATTTATATATACACACACATATGGAAGTTGGTTTGAGAAAAATAAACACAAAAAAAACATCAGAATATGCAAGTTGGCTCGAGGAAATAAACATAAATATTAAGATACTATTCGCAAAATTTTCGGAACAGATACCTGAGCAGAGAATCATGCAGATCACTGCTGTCGGCATCATCATCAAAAGCTGACTCAGGGAATGAAAAGTCCATGCATGAAAGCCCGTTGGATGAAGTAACATGTTCAGCATAAAGGATATCAACATCAGATGGTTTATAATCTGGTTTCAATATCTCAACAGCCTGGAGAGGAGCAAAGCAAAACAAGAAAAGATCACTTAAAACAGTTCACTGAGAGGAAAAAATGTTAGACACAATGATGATCTTTGATTTATTCAAAAACCTTTAATTTAAGCTAACTAATACGAAAACATAACTTGTTTTCCTGAAAGAACTATTCATTCCCGGAACACCAATTTCAGGTCAGTAAAACCTCTACAGGCAAAATTCTTCCTTAAAGGTGAATATATGGATACTTCCGCTTATCACAACTTAAGATGTCATCATTTTTCTTTATTAAGAGAAGTTTCAGCAATCTGTGCCTCTATAATTATCATCAAGAACTAGCAGAAAGAGAAATTCATCCGCTAGGATCATGTCCATAGCCCAAATTTACAGCATTCTTTCCTTCCTCCTCCAGAATGTGAACAATTTCTTCTTCCCCTTTAGTGGCCTACATATTTTCTTTCCAAAAAAACGACAGAGACACAGGAGTTTTTTTCTAATGGGTTTTCTCCATGTTTTGCTCTTCAGTGCCTAGCAACATATGAGGAAAATCACCACCAGCTCAGGGATAATTCTCCAGAGCACCCAAAGTGCAAATCAAAGGGACCATATTATTCCATGGAGTAATTATCTTTTTCTGCCTCTGCAACTTGCTCAAAAAATGGCAAGAGTTCACCATAGTTATTAGCAGCGGGAAGCAAGAGATACTTTTTCAAGGCGAGAGGCAAGTGAGAAGCGAACAAGAGTAACAATTAAGAAGAAAGAATAAAAAAATACATATAATGGAACAAATTTCAAAAGCATGTTATAGAAGACAAAACAATAGATGAGATTGCGTTCATGCTTCACAAATCAAGATCAAGATCATCTTCTTCATAGCCACTGTTATGCTGCTTTGGGTTTTATCTGGGCTCGGATATTTTGGGGGGTATTTGAGCTAAGGTTTTTCGTGGGTCACATGAGCTACGGTTATTCTATGTGCCCATTTCTCCTTTCTTCTAATAAAATAGAGGAGATGCATCTTGAATCGCACAGTGACCAAAGGGTCACCTCAATGCTGGTTGCACCAGTCGCCTGGCCTGGCAATGAAGAGGCAATGTGGTGTGGCCTCATGCATGAAGTGAAGGAGGCAACCATCTTCAATAATATGGAGCGTCCATAAATTTCCTTTCTTGGTCCTGCATAAAAGTTTTTGTGAGCTGCTTCAAGCTGTAATCGCTACCTTGGCAGTTTATTTCTCAAACTATACGCTCGCATTGTATTTTTTATTGAGAATCTAATGAAGATGTTACGGTCAGAAAGAACTTATTACCCCGTCCACCTTCAAACATCAGTTTTAACATCCTCCAACAAACATAGCAAGCAGTTACACATCAGTCGCATACTCTCCTTCCTAATTCTGACACTTCTCCAAGCAATGTCTGGCAAATTGGCTTTAAGTTTGTGAAGGACACAATCCCATGACAGATACCATGCCCCTCATATTAAACAGTCACCAGGAACTACTTCTTCTGCTAGTTCTTTATAATATTGGAACATTGGCTCCACATTTGCAGCAAAATACAGCAAAAATTAACTCTAACCACCAGCATAAACCTTTATGGTGTCCGTTACTGATGACAAGGATCACAGAACCCATACAGCTTAGAACTAAAACCTCTCTCGCTGTTTGTTATTGTCTAAGCATCACCAGAATCCACATAGTTTAGACTTGACTCTCAAATGATTGGTATTAGTCATAAAAAGATCGATGTAACTTTAAATGTGATAAGAATAACAGTGTAGTCACCATAAAAATGGCCCCCAAATCGGACATCTAGAAATGAATGAAAGCATGACATGCCATATGTGGGTTTTACATTAGAATATTTGGTGCTCGATCTAAATAGCCAGGCCAGTGCATAACAAGGGTCATCATCTTACCCGCTCTAGGAAATAACTCGCAACACTGGGAAGAGTTTCCAATTCACTTCTCCGCTTGTAGGTTGCCTGGAAGGCTGGATTGCTCCACAACTCCTCAACCAATGGTGCGTATTCCCTACTAGCAGCAGGGAAGATTGCTTCCAAAGTACCTGACGCCATGATTTTAAGGAGCCAGTCGGAAAACGCCTTTAATCGTGGACAAATGGAATAAAGAGTCCCTTCACTCTTGCCATCAGCATCTGATGTTACAAACCAAAATATAAAACAACACTTCCACATTTAAAATAATAACACATCTGTAACAAAAGCATGCATGGAGATCAACCAGTACAGATTTTAGTAAATAAAACATGAAGCTGTAGCACTCAGAAACAAAAAAATTGAACAATTCAGATCATATACACCAAAAACACTTGATACGATATACTGCAGGTCTTTATTTACATAATATCCATGAAGTTGAGCATGTATTTTGATCCATTCTGATATGAAGCATTTCCCAGTTTTGCAAGCAAGGAGACCTTAACATCTCACAGGGAATTCTCCACTAAGATTAGGCATCCCTTCTCATAGTTGTTAAAGTAGCTTAAATGCATCTTTTGCTCCAGATTGTGCTGCCACATTCATATTCCCCCACAATTTACTTCCATGGGTCAGATGTGTATGCCCTTTGCTTCGTCTTATATCAATGAACCACAAGGATCAAAGTTTAGACCTCCTCATAGACATATAATTGATTGAAAATTATTGATTTAGAATTTTATTCAAGATACAGAAACAACAGAGTTGATCTTGCACAATAAATGCCCCTGCCCTTCGGCAACAAAAGTGTCACTACCTGCTATGCCCCTCTCTCTCTCCCTTTTGGGTGGCAGGGAGTTGG
>JACFYI010003847.1:302715-315517 GCA_014898755.1 Handroanthus guayacan
TGGTGTTTTTTATATTTGATTTTTGGACTTATTTGAGTTATTTAGTTTAAAATTCTGGATATCTAATTAATTTTCATTCTCTCGCCTTACTTCGAAAAGGCGAGCGCCTCTCGCCTCGCCTTTCGCTTTTAAAAACTATGCTCCAACAGTATGGTCCGTATTTACTATGTTTCATGGCACAATAAGTATCTCAGAGAACTCTTAAGACCCACCTGTTTAAATATCGTAGTTGTCCCAGATCCATTATATCCAATCAACAGGAGTTTCTGAATTGCTCTCTGTTCAAGATATTCTGGCATAGTTCGACCAATCATGCTACTTGCTTGCTCTCCACAAGGATGAGATGATCTAGAAGGAACTGGGAGAGAAAGTACTGCACAGAGCAGCTTTGTGCCAGCCTGAACGGTATATCAATATGGTAGTGAAACAAGATAATGACAGCACAAAAGAGAATAAAAGCGTAATGGTATTTCTATTTTTGTGGCAAGAAAGATCAAAATAGATTTGAGAGCGGACCTTGCCCCAGATATAACCTTTCGTGTTTTTTTGTCCCTCCTCTTGGTATGAACCATCTTCATTCACCCAAAAATGTGGATTCCCAGCACACTGAACTCCAGCTAACTATAGAGTTCACAAAACACAAATTTTAACCAAATAATGTCAAGAGACAAGTTCTCAAATATACATTAAGCGCACCGAAATGCTGACCTTTAACATACGCAATTCTACTTTGGTGATCTCGCGACCATTAATATAAACTTGGGTGTTCCCATTGCTAGCATCTGCTTTAATAGGACCCCCAACACTGAGATGAGGGCTAATAATTTGTGAAGGCTTCTGTCCTTCCTGCAAAATTCAGCACATTGTCATAGTCAGCCGCAACAGCTAAAAACAAATGCCAAAATTCAGGGATAATGAGTTAAGGTTATAACCGTTCACCTTTCCCCAAAGACCCGATACTTTGTCATACCAATAATTTCCTGGTTTGAGCTTCTTTGGTGGATTAGGGCAGCTCTGCAGCATGATTAACTCGTCATGATAAAGAGCCCTACCATTTACATAGATATATTCAGGAGGCAATTGATTGACTTCACATAATCTCTCAGCTTTCATGATCTGCCGAACCTCCAGATCATTGAGCAATCGCTTTAGCATTCTAGAGCATTTTCCCAAATAAGGCCGCTTCGATTCATCAATGGGGTATCCAATGCATGTGACACACTTTCTACCCTCAGGCATGGACCCCATTGCTCTAAGCACACAATTACTGCAATACTTAGCATCACAAACCATGCATACCTCCTTTTCAGTAAATCTACTTCCTTTCAAGCACCGATAACATGCTCCTTTCCTCACCTTAACAGCAGGTTCTTTCTTTGCTCTAACAACCTCCGGTTCAGAGCGACTAAAATCCTCATTAATATTCTCATCATCCGACTCAATATCACAAAAGGTCACCATGGGACCTCGCCTCACGTCGCAACCAGATTCATGATTCCCATCTCCAAACTTACGGGATGAAACCCTAGAGGACAGATAATCCATACTCAACACTGACTCGTTCGATTCCCAATCTGTACGATTAGACTCATTAAAATCTAGGCTCTCTTTACAACCACTAGAAAGCCTCGACTTCTGCAAACTCCCTGAGAATTCCCTCGACTTCTCAAAGCTCTCCAAAGACCCTAGAGCCCCCGAATTCCCCACGCCAGCAGCAAACTCACATGAACGATCTTCACTCGGCAAGGAATACTCCCTCTCATTCACTCCGTTTACCTCACCATCACGGTTACAACATTCAAAATCACTACTTAACTCGCCAGATAAAGCGCAAGTATCATTACTGTGACAATTTTCAGGTTCTCTTTCTTCCAATGCATTATTAACCGAGCTAGGCGAAACACTAGTTTCAGTCCCCAAACCTAGTTCTTTACTATAAGAACCCTCACTCACCTCATTGTTCCGCGACTCAAATGCAATCACTGAAGTCGGGGAAACAGTCAATAACTCGGCAGAGGAGGAGCTAAATTTCAAATCCTTTGGAAGCTTCTTGCTAACTATGTCAGTAGCAGATATTGGTTGCACAACAGGCAGCGCCAGATTATCAGAAAATGGCAGCGGAGAAACAACAGCAGCCACCGGAATCCGATCCACATTGATGGGCACGGCCCGCGGCAGCTCACGGGTTATCGGCGGCCCATGATACTCCATGGCGAATGAATATTCGACCCCATCCTCCACAACAGTCGCCACCTCGAGCGACATATCCTTGTCCTCAAACCAAACCCTTAAACTTTCAAAACCCACTTCGGCTTAGGTATAATATCACCAAAAACATGAATCTGGAGTAAAACAAGAACAGGCCAACGGAAAGAGCATCGGTTTTGAGTGGGCTAGATTAAATAAACAAACTTCAGCCACAAGGAAAGAATTCGGTTCTGTGAAAGAGTGGAATGATATTAAGTGAAATCTTAGCTGAAATCCTTTCTTCTCCCTAGAAGAAAACGAGAAAATGAGAGATTAAGGGCAAGGAGATGAGTATGGAAGAAAATACAAAGAGGCCATATGGGGTGGAGCAAAAAAGTGTTGGGAAAGGGAAAGTGGGAGAAATGATGTGGGCACTGTTTTGGAGTTGGCATCTTTTTTTTTTTTTTTTTCGGGTTTCTTTCAGTAGTTTAATTACAATTTTGTATTAGAAATAAGGGTTAATTACATTTGACTACCTTCTGAGATTAGGAAATTACCAATTACTACCCTCGTGGTTTAAAAATTACAAATTAACCCCCATAAGTTTGTGAAATTACAAAATAGTCCAAACCGTTAGGGGCAAAATAGGAATTTTACTTGAAAAAGTGATGACGTCATCTTTTTCCGTCAAAAACCCTAACGGATTGGATGAGTTTGTAATTTCACAAACTTATGGGGGTTAATTTGTAATTTTTAAACCACGAGGGTAGTAGTTGGTAATTTCCTAATCTCAGAGGGTATTCAAATGTAATTAACCCTAGAAATAAATCTTCTGTTTTGTCAAATCTTGATAGAGAAAGCGGAGCCGATAGCTCCATGGCTGTGCGAGTGACGGCATGGTGGTGTGGCGGTGATGTGAGCAACCAGGCATGTGGTAGTTTAGGGGTGAAGGTAGGGGTAAATTTGTCATTTCGTATTGGAATATGTTGCTTTGAATAATTGTGGTCCCGGGTCGGGTTGCCCTTTTTTGTGGGCGCCACTGCCAGAAAAATGGTGGGTGAATGAATATTTGATTCATGGCATGGAATGTTTTTGTCTCTATGGGATTGGGATTGGGATTTGGGAACGCTTTCACCTTGCTCCAATTCAAGAAGTTCGGATCTCAACTTGACCCAATTGAATAAAATGGGTTTTTCTTGAAAAGTTTGTATTTCAAATTATTTGAACTCAATTCTAAAATATTGCCTAGAAAGATGTTCAAATTTTAGTGTTGTAAGGCCTTGTTTGGTTTGGTGGAAATGATTTAATATAGTCTATTTATCAAGAATTATTTTAAGCTAGACTGGTGTTATAATACATACTTCAACTCACATTAAATGTTCTTACTCATTCTTACAATCTTGAATTTAAGATAAATAATTCAACTCAACACCTTAGATAATTTAACACTCTATATAAACACAAACTTTTTAAGTGAAATGGGATTAGATAATTTTCATGTAAAATAAACATATTAAAAATCATTTCGTAATCATAAAAGAATGTTCAGTTTATGTTCTCTCATGAAGTTATCATAAGTTTGCTTTGCATTCTTTCATGATTATCATGAGAAAGACAGCCATGCACGGAATTATTCCAAATCAAACCAAACTAGTCATAATTGTTAAAAGAAAAGGATCCAAAGAAGTTTAAAATTGGCCAACATAATCTTTCCTTTGTCTATGTGTATGAGAGTGTGTGTGTGTGTATATTTATGTACATGTATGCATGCGTGTAATTGTTAATATTTTTTTTCAATAATATTATATACTTTATTCCATTTTCAAGATATACATCTAATATTTATGAGCATTTATTTAATATGTGAAATAATAGACAAAACACTCATTAATTAATTTTTTAAATTTTTTGTGCATAAATGACTGTTTTACTTTTATAGGAATTGCCGTACACACTACACAGTGTCACCAAATTCTTCTTGAATAACATGAATTAGAAACACCGCATTAATGATTCATAAGGATAATTAGATGGAATTCTTGAATACATTACCAAAAACTAAAAAGTAGTTTACTGGCTTGGTTTAATAATTAGTTGCTTAAAATGGGAGTTATGCCTCAGCAATTAATCGGCAAAGTGATTTTCCTCACAAAGAAGGATATGTACTTCTTTTAATCTAAAATATGAAAAATGTGTAATTAAGTCATTATTTAGCATCAAACATACTTTTTTGCTTTGAAATTATGTCAACAAGCTAATTAGACACCTATAAAAGGTGATTATAATGCACATTACGTGGACTTTACTTCTGCACTTTTCTTGGTGCCTTTTAGTTCGAGTGTTTGTGAAATCTATTAAAAAAAAGAAAAAAATTGTCTTTGATTTAAACTTGGTAGTTGCAGAAAGACTTTTTCACATATATGGTTAGTTGTTTGATTGAGTCATTTGATAGAACTCCTTTTTTTATTTTTTTTACTTTTTATGAGTCACTAAATAGAATTGAATCATTCCACCCTTTGACTAATGTGGCATTGTCTACCTCAGATAGATATCCAAAGTCTAAATCACAACCTATCAATGGAGAAAAAACAAGCAGAAAGAGCCAAACATCATGTGGATATTTAATTTATAAAAACATATATTTCTCACATTCATATTGTGAATCACACTAAACTCAGCTTATAAGGTTTGTTCCCAACAAAAATGGACAAAACAAAATGTGTTAAAATAGTACAACTCCTCGTCATCCTAAAAGCTCAAATGTAATAGCTTATAATATGGAAACAAAAAGAGATCGAATGCCCATAATTACAAACATCAATCACTTATAATAGATCACAAATTGCGTAAACAGTCCAAGAATCCACTATATCAATTTCATATCAAACTAGTAGTATAAATACAATAATAGTACATGATGATACCTAATTTTGTTTTATATTTGAAGTAGTCGAACTGACCTAAAACACTTAATATATTATGATTTTCTCTCTTACTTGTCGACAGACATGAGACAATTAACAAATTGAGTTCCACCAAATGTGTGATGTCAAATAGTACCTCGATGCTATTGTCCTTTTAGTACGTCCACCTATCCATTCCTTGTACTATATGGTATTCTCAAGAAGTGTGTACCTTAATAACTTATGCTCTGTACATTGTATACATGCAATTAAAGAAATGAGTGTATAGTTGTTGCTAAATAATTACCATGCGCTTAGACACTCTTTAGTGCTTCCTCTTTTGACTCATCCTGCTACTCCCTTGGGATGAGAAGCTCTGAACTGAAGGAAATGTCTGAGGTGCATTACAATTCTCTGCATCTTGCGATGGCGGATGTTGCATCGGCACCGCATGTCCAGACACCCTCCATATCTTCACCGACTTATCTAGGCTACCACTATACACCACATAATGCTTATCACCTCCGTCATGTGAATGCATCCCTTTATCCTCTAACTCCACTGCCAAGCACTTCACTGGCCCTGTATGCCCACTCAATATCGACAAACACACATGATCCGCTTCTTCCCTTCTCCACACACAAACATTCATATCAGCCGATCCACTCAACACTAAATTCCCTAATGTGGCTAAGCACAATACTGCAAGCTTGTGTCCTCTCAAAACTCCACCATGAGAAAGAAACTTATCTCGTTCCCAGAAGTTAACTAGCCCGTCCGATGACCCTGAATAGAGAACTGAAGCAGAGGGGTCCACAGCCAGAGCTGTAATTGCACACTCTTGCTTTAACAATGTCTGTGAAAAGAAATGCTTTGTTCCCTTCCCTTGCATTTCTCTTCTCCATACTTTGACGCTCCCATCAGCTGAGCCCGTGAATACCAACCCATCAAACCCGGCAACGACTGAATTTACTGCATCATCGTGTGCATTTATCGATTCAAGGCACTTTGAATCAGAGACTCTCCAGACCTTAATCGTTTTATCCCATGAAGCAGAGTATAGAATGGATTTATCCTCAATTAGACTAAGGGATGAAATTGCATCAGTGTGTGTGATCCATAGGGCATGGTGACTGTACTTGCTAGGATTGAAGGAGCTTTTGATTTTAGCCTTGAATGTTGGCAATGTCCCAATTCGTTTGTGAACAGTTGGATCCTTCCCGGAGACCTTCCAAACTCGAATTTTTCCATCTTGATGGCCGGAGAAAATTCGTTCGCCGGCGATGATGATGGCCTTAATCAATCCAGAATTGGATTTGAACCCAGAAAATTCTTTTTGATTTTTCCATACCCTGATATTTTTGCTATCTGAACCTGTATACAATAGATCCCCGGATGCTGCTAAGGAATAGATGTGCCCTTCTTCGCGGACGAGGGATCCCATAAGGCCTGTATAGGAATAAGATTCAGGTGCCCTGTGGGATGACCACGGGGATTTCGATAATGGAGAGGATAATGGGGTTGACAATGGCGGCGATTGGTGGTCCCACGTGGCAGAGGTAGAGTCAGAAGGTGGCGGTGGAGACATCCTGCCATCATCTGCATGGCTGGCCTCTGCTGTGCTGCTAAAACGAAAAGAGTATTCTTCTTGATCAGATAACATGTTGGAATTTTTCACCATTTTTCTTGATGAATTCTTCATCCTTTTTGAATCAGCGCTCTAATTATGATAATATGATGTGAAGGGGACAAAATTATGAGAATCCACAAATATTATTATGTAATGAGGAAGATTGAATGGTAAGACTGCTGAAATGGATGAATATTAGAAGAAATTAAGATTGAGAAAAGAAAAACATAGAGAAGAAATTATGAATATGGTGGGTCATATTAAGAATATGATCGTTAAAGAAAGATACAGGCATGACAATTTTGGGACAGAGTCCTTTTAATGCAAATATATAGTTTGTTAAAACCAAATGAAATGCACCAACTAACTTTAGTTATAGTTATTTTCAAGGTGTAAGCTTTTCTAATTTGTAGCTAAGATATGAACTTTTCTTTTCCTTTCTCTCTCTCCTTTTTTTTTTTTTTTTTTTTTGAGAGAGAGAGAGAGAGAAGGTATGGACTTTCAGGAAATTTCTCCATTTAACTTCCAATCTATTTGGTTGCAATTTGGTTTAGTTTTATGCCGTGTAATTACTTGCCTCATAGTATATAACTTGAAGGTTGACAAGTAAAATGCTCAAAATCGTGATTAAATAATTAATCTTTTTTAGGTAAAGGTTACATTACATTTAATTTTGTATGACAAATATTTGTTGTTTTGTAACAAAATGGCTTAATAGTGACAAAAACTAACACTTTTTATTGCTACCATTGACATTTAGTAACACATGTATAATAATAATTCAACGACAATGTATCATTACAAGAATTTCACTGTCATTAGTTTATTGCTATAGCCGTGTCACTAATTGTCAATATTGATAATCTAAACCTGATTGTTGTAATAGTTTGTTAAAACCATTATTTTGGTAAAATAAAATTTTCAGGGTCTATTTATTTACAATGATAACAAATGTCATGTTACCACTTAATATATTGCCACAAATTTGTTCTTTTTTTTCATAGTGGTGGATATGTCACTAATATCTGATATGCATATGAATGGAACTTACTGCCAAATATAATTATTCATTAAAACTAATAGTACCATCACATTAAGTGGAGTTCATATTCTTATGAAACTTCTTGATAAATAATATTCTTGAAGATTGCTTAAACTAAAGTATACATTGTTCTCTCATTATATGTTAGACTATCATTATATTTACGATTAAAAAGAGTTCCAAATTCGAGTTTGATTTCTGCTTTTATTTTCATTTAAGAAATAATTGTCAATTAATTATTCTGAAAATGATATATTGTCTTGTAAGTATGGTTTGATGTATTTTAGTTTTTAAGCAAAATTTAGAATTTCATAATTTAGGGGGAAATTTGTCAAAAGTCAACCAATGTAAAAGGTTAAAATCTTACAGAATATGAATACAAACAACCCTTTTAATTAATTCTTTTAATACTTATAATCCTAAAATAGTAAAATTTAGTCTATTTTATGATTATATGGTGTCTTTCAACGGATGACACATTGTAATACGAGCTTTTTGCATAAATACACCCTGTGAAATTTTTAATTGACAAAAAACCCTCTATGTTATTATTATTATCAAATGTACCCCCTGTGTTAATTAGTAAATGCATTGCACGCCCCTATACCCAATGTGTGTAACTCACTCGCTGCTATTGAAAGTGGTTGTGTAATTAATGGCAAAACAAAATTGCCCTTATATTCAAATGCTTTTTGTGTAAACATTCCTTGTGAAATTCTTAATTGGCAAAAAGCCCCATTTGTTATTTTTATTAGCAAAATGTGTAATGCAACCAAACTCAAACAACTCAACCAAATTAAGTTTGTAAACGTAAACTCAATCAACCAATCAAACTCAACAAAATTCAATGAATTCACATTCTAATACTAAACTCAACCAACCAAGCAACATCCTAAAATTTTCTATAACAATAAACTCAAACAAACTCCATTCGGAATCAATAAGTCACATTATAATGCTAAACTCAACCACCCAAACAACATCCAAGAAATTTCAATAAGATTAAACTCAACTAAATTCCACAAAAATCAATAAGTTTAAATTTTAGGGTGAATTACAAAAAACTACCCTTAATGTTTGGTGTAATTACAAGAATCAATAATAAGATTTGGCAAATTACAAAAATTACCCCTAACGAAGCGACACCGTTAGGATTTAGTGGAAGTTGATGATGTTATCGTGGGGACAAAATGTAAATTTCAGCGTTACTTTTGTAATTTGTCCTTTGTCCACACGGTGACACCATCAACTTCCGTTAAATCCTAACGGTATCGCTTCGTTAGGGGTGATTTTTGTAATTTGCCAAATCTCATAGTTGGTTCTTGTAATTATACCAAACTGCAGGGGTGGTTTTTGTAATTCACCCTAAATTTTAATACTAAACCAAGCAACATCCAATAATTTCCAATAAGATTAAACTCAAACAAAATCAATAAGTTTATATTATAATACTAAACCAACTAAACAACATCCAAAACATTCAAATAAAAATAAAATTCAAGTATGTTTACGTTATAATTAATACCAAACCAAAATCAAGTGCAAATAGTAAGTTCATATTCCAAAATAGAGCATCAAATCTCATTACAACAAAATACACAATCACTTGTTTAAATTACAAAAGAAATCATCATCAAATTTAGCTATCATTGCCAAAATTGAGAAAAGAAAAAGACAAAAAAAAAAAAAAAAAACTGCCTACCTTTGACTCAAAAAGCTGGGATTTGATTTGAGAAAATTTTAGATGAGGGTATAAATGGAAATTCACTCTCACTCTTGGTCAATGGCAAATCAAAGGTTGAGTGAGGTGAGCAAAAGTTCAATTAATACAAAGAGTATGTTTACTAATAAAAATAACATAGAGGGTTTTTTGCCAATTAGAAATTTCACAAGAAATATTTATGCAAAAAGCTCATTGCAATAATGTCGGATTAATTGCCAAATATATGTTGGAAATCTAAATTCTAGATTATAAAAAATTATTACAATCGAAATCAATAATTTATGCAAATAATCAAAGGGGCAATGTTTGTAAACAATTTAAATAAATATTTCACGGCATATAACAACACCAATAACGATTCAATTAAGTTTTACAAAATAAAAAACAAGAAACAATTTGGAATCAACAAAATTGAATCAGTTAGCAAATTATGAAAGAGAAAGAAAAATAAAGGGAAAACTATATTTTTTGTCATTTATATTTGCCATTTTCCACTTTTGGTCCCCACATATTGAGTTTTGAAATTTAGTCTTGTATGTTGCAATAATCTCATAAAAAATGCCTATTTCTCACCATGGCAATATTTTTGGCATGCAAATCCTACGTGGTTCACTCTGCCTACCTTGCTGGCTAAATTAAAAAGAAAGAAAAGTTGGGTGAAATAACATTTTATTTTCATTTTTTTTGGCGGGTGTAATTTTAATTTTGAAAAATATTTTAAAAATACTTTTAACAATATATTATAAATAACATAAAAAAAAAGTATTTGAATTAAGAAATCTTTAATAATATGTTTTTTAAAGTACTTTTAATAAAATATTCAATAAAATTACATCAAAAATAAAATAAAAATATTTTTAAATAAATTATGTTTAATAATAAAAATTAATATTAATTTTTAGAAAAATATATTAAAAGTATCTTTTTAAAATGCTTTTGACAGTAAAAATAATAAAGCAAAAACTAAAAATAACATAAAAAATATTTAAATAAAAATATTTAATTAGAAGTTTTATAAATACTTTTAATGACAATATTATTTTTTAAAATTAATATTCTATTAATTATTGTTATAAAAAAATTAAAGTATACTTTTCAAAATACTTTCACTGATAATCTTTAATAAAACTATAGGAAAAATAACTTTTAAAATGCTTTAAGAAATACTAAAAAAATTATTAAAAATAACATAAAATTATTTCCTAAATAAATTATCTAGTAATAAAAATTAATTATAAATTTTAAAAAATTATATTAAAAATATTTTTATTAATATAATAATAATAATTTATTAAAAACGAAAAAGATGTATTTTAAAATATTTTTAATAATAAAAATTAATTTTTAAAAAAGAGTACAAAAAAATTGTTGCAGCCCGCACGTACACACATGCATTTTTGTGATGGTGATTACATTTTAAATGGAAAAAGATGAATCATATAAAATTTTCAAAAAAATTATTATGTCAAAACTCGAAGCAATTGAAAAATTTACTTTCAAAGTGCATGTAACACTTTATGTTAAAAGTCTTGCAAGGCTGTACTCATAAAATCTTGACATATTTTCAATTAAAACTCAATTGTTGTAGTCTCTGAAAACCTTTAATGAGTATATATTCCATAGTGTTTTGCCAAATATATATATATATATATATTAACACGTCTTATTTAGAAAGTTTCAGCCGGGAGCGGAGCAAGGGTATTCAATTATTTTGTTAAGACATTGTGCCTCTATTAATCTTATAATTAAGACATGTCAACACAAAATAAACATCGTATATTTCCCTAAAAGGTGGTCACTGCCGAGGTGATGCCGAGGGTGGCTGTTTTCCCCGTTTCCATCAATTAATGTTTTTCACCAAATAAGACATGAACTTGTCCATACAAGTGTGCTATAATGAGGTGAATAATTTCCAATGACCCCGTTATACAAGACGAATAGTAATATGCTAGTATTTTTATATAGCACAATATTTCCATGAAATACTCAACATGTTATATATATATATATATACACACACACACACACACAACAAATATAGCTTAGAACATCTTCATATTCTAGGAGCATAATCCCAAGCCTTCAATTCCATAAAATTCTTTCTCAAGAGTGACATATAGAGCTAAGATCTTCAAAGTCGCCTAAATAGATAAATTTGTACATTTGTAAATAAATAATAAGTCCATTGACTTAGTGAATAATTCTAAGAAATTAATAATCTTAGATGAAACTTTCCCAAGATTTCTTGTGTCCATTGGATAGGAAAATTTTAATTTTCTTGGAAATCATAACTTACCCAAAGTCTTCTTGTTTTCATCAGGTAGGAAAAAATTGATTTTTTGTGGAAATCATAGACATATGTATATATACACACATTTATTTTATGCTATGGATTAAAATCTCGATTTCCAACCTTATATTTCCAAAACATATACAAATACAGACCCTTATCTCTCCAGTCCAATCCAAATGGCCAGTTTGGTTGGATAAATATACAAATACAAATAGTGGCACGCCAACTATCGACGGTCTAATACCGTTCCGATATGCCTTATCGTTAGGGCCCTGATTAGAACTTTCCAAGAGCGTCCTCAAGGGTTATACAAAAATTCACACTCAAGAAATTAAGTCATGACATAAGGATTCAAAAATTTTCTTTCAATTTGGTTACACAAAATTTTTCAAGAATTCCAAGCCCAAAATTTCTTATCAAATCTGATCATAGTGATAGCATGATTAGAAAAATACAATCAATACTTTCATTATACATGAACAGAAATTAAGAGGTTTAGCTCTTGGACCGGAGACTTAGAAATAATTTATGAAAAATTATCAATATATATTTTGAAAATTTTCTCATTTCCATCCGAAAAATATTTTCAAGACTTTTAAGCAAAATTCGCAAAGCTGACATTTCTATTTCACCAAAAATTGTATATTATTATTATTATTATTTTGAAATTCTAGCTTTATTTGAAAGGAAATTTTCTGTAATTTTTTTTAAAATGATTTCACAATTACCGAAACTTAACTTTTCGCAAAATCATTTTTTTCTTCTTCTAAAATTCCAGGTAAGGGAATTTTGTAAAATTTTTCCAAAATTTTCAAAACTTTCATTTTAAAAAATTTATTTTTCAAAAGTTTAGTTTTAAAAATAAAATTCAAACTTTAGTCCCGATCATATTTACACATTTTTGTTTGAAGTTTATCAAGATTATAATTCCTATGAATTACTCACCTTATCAACTTAAGGGATTCAAATCCTCCACACCTGATTACAATTTGATCATCAAGTTAAAACATGAAAATTTCAATAA
>JACFYI010003847.1:326072-360188 GCA_014898755.1 Handroanthus guayacan
TTATATATTGGTTGCTATTTCTTTGAATTCCTAATGTGGGAGTGGGATATCACATGCAAGAACAGTTTGGGAAGCTCCTTTACAAACTAAACCCAAGTATAAAATCATTTTTATTATTGATCGTGTATTGAGAAAGATATAGATGCAAAGGAGGTAAGTTTGAGTTTGAGCCAAAAGCTCTTTTGCTTAAAAATAGGGATTCGAGGAATTTATTTGAATTTTTCTTTTCTTTTGTTTGATTTGTGAAGCATGCATATGGGTTTACTGTTTGTGCCTTGGAATTGTCATTTGTGCATTTTGTGTTTAGTCTAATGATAGAAATTGTAATTAGGTGAGAAGAATTCAAGATTGAACTCCTCAAATTGAAGGTGAGTAATTCTTAGAAATTTTAATCTTGTGAACAAATGAATGAAGATGATATGCATATAGATACATTCGGATGAGGAAGCTGGAATTTAAAAAAAAAAAGTTTTGGAAATCATAGAAATATTTTAAAAAAATTACATGAAATCTTCTTTTAATTAATAAAGCTGGAAATACAAATGTAAAGGAATTCTATTTTTGGCAAAAGTTTTTAATTTTGGCAAGTTGAATGGCAGGTTGGAATTTTGGAAAATACAAACTGGTTAAGTTTTGATGATGTGGAAATATAGATTTTTTTTTAAGTTGAAATTTTCAAAAATAATAGAAATATACAAATTTTAATGAAAATCAAAATTTTATGACTTTGAAGGGGAACTATGAAAATGTTCTAGATAAGGCTACAAAGTTTTCAAATTAAAGAAGTGGAAAAATCTGCGAAACATGTTACTGCCAATTTTGCCCAAAACTTTTATCTAAATTTTTGGGTTCAAGGTAAAATGAGATAGAAAAAAAGAAGAAGAAAGAAAATACTATCTAATGTTACTATTGATTATATTACCTTTAGGATCAATCTTTGGAAATCCTTGGAATTCTATTTAATCAAATTGAAAGAAAATAAATTAAGGCATGACTTAATCTCTTGACTCAAATGTATTTGTATAACCCTTGAAGATGCTTTTGAGAATTCAATCAGAGCCCTAATGATAAGGCATATCGGTGCGGTAATAGACCGTCTATAGTTGGTTTGCCTAATTTATATTTGTATATTTATCCAACCAAAATAGTCACTTGGTTTGGAATTGGAGAGATAAGAGTTTGTATTTATATATGTATAAGGGGTTATAAAGTTAGAGAGATTTTATTTCATGACATAAAATAAAATAAATGTATCACATTTCTTCGAAAAGAGTACTATTGCCACTATCTATCAGAAAATAAAAGAATTTGAGTAAGTATCGTTTAGAGATTCGAATTTTTTGAATTATTCACTAAGTCAGTGGACTTATCCTTTATTTACAAATGTGCAGATTTAGCCCTAAGGAAGACTATGAAGGCCCTAGACTTTGGATGTTATTCTTAAGAAAAAAGCTAGGTTTAAACTTAGTATACGAAGATGGCAATCTTTGAAAAATGAAGAATAGATATGTATACAATGTGTGTTTTCTTGAGTTGTAATTCCATTTGGTTTAGAATGGTTTAATTACTATCGATTCATGTAATAAGCTAGGATGATTATTGTGAACTTGTCTTGGCATTGAAGAAAGGATATGTTAACAAGAATGTGAGCATGACATTTCATAAATTTTTGTCCATACAAGAACATATTGTACTAAGTTGATGCATATTATCATCCATGTAAAAGGCTCCTTATGAGTAATAATAGAAACACCCTAACCGGTACTTTATAAACTCTCGACCTAACCACCCTAAAAACATAAAGACACGATGCCTCAAACCTTGGATGTTTGATGCAAAACATGGTAATATAAAAAGGGTTTGAAAAGCTACATAGTGGTGCTATAATTTTGCTATATAACTACCATGTAAGTACATGATGTCTTCTTAAGTACAAACCCTGCAAGCCTTCGGCCTTGATTTTCTTAATGCAAGATTTTCTTGTTTCATTTAAAATAAATTTCCTTGTGAACAAATTATACCAACATTAAAAGCTATGCAGTTGTATTGCAAGCATCTTAAATACTCAAGAATCTTAAAATTTTAATTTTCATTTGAGCATGGTTTAAAATTAACTTTGTATCTATATAAATATACACGTGTCCATGGGCGGGCTACCACATCTATGGTCTTATCATATTTAGTTTCTTCTTAAAAATCAATTTGCATCTAGTCATAATACCTGGATATGGTTAGACTAATTCTCATGTCCCATTAGAGATAATAAAATTCATCTCACTTCTAATAGATGTCTTCCAATGCTTGGCTTTTGATAAAGCCATAACATCTTTAAAGGTGACAAGGTCATCTTCAATATTATAAGTGATAAAATGTTTCCCAAATATTTTATGACTCTAGCTCTTTTTTTCTGGCTCACTTAATTAGATCCAGTGGATACTGATTTGGAACTACTTGGATAAACTCCCTTTTGTCATCATTTCCACATTGTTAGAAATGGGAGTAGATATAAGGGCTGAATCTAGGGTAGAAAGATTTCGAGGTACTCTTGTCTTCTTGGGAAACACGTCTAAGAAAAAAAAAATATACAGGCCCTTGACCTACCAACGTGTTAATATCTATGCTAGGAATTTTAGACTTAATGACAAAAAATCTCAATGTATAGCTTGTTTCCATATAGTCTAGAAAGACTATATTAATAGTTTTAGGATCCAGTCTTTTACTTTTGTGTTCTTAGCAAGACAAACCCACTCGAAAGTATTTTAAGTTAGGTTTCCTACCTTTCAAAAATTCAAAGGGAGTGCTTTCCTTATACTGGAGAGGAACTCTGTTCAAAATATGGCAAGTTATATTTAGAGCCTCTTTCCACATGTAGCTGGATAGTCCCAAGTTCGAAAGTGAACTATTGATCATGTCTTTAAAGGTTTTTTTTCGTGCAACCATCCGAAGTAAAAAAGAGCCTCTTCATGAATAGTGCCAAAATTTTAGCAATATTCATTAAAGGGGTTAGACTCGTACTCTCCTCCTTTATTTGATCTTAATTTCAAGTTCTTGTCATTTTGAGTTTTAGCTTCATTTTTTAAAAAAGGAAATTTTACAAGTATTTGGTCTTTATGTTTCATTAATTAAACATAAAAGTACCTACTGCAATTACCTATAAAAGTGATAAAGTATATTTTAAGGGGTTTTGTTATAACCCAACAAAACTAAAAAATGTCATATTTGTGGAATAGGTCAAGTATCTCAAGATTCATTTCAACCAAATGGGTTTTTTGTTTAGCTCATGTCTTAGCATATACTAAAAAACAACTATGATTCCATTCAATTTCGTATTCTGTAATCAAGTTTAAATTTTATCATACTTTTACTAGAAATAAGATTTAAATAACTTAAACAATTATGCCATACATTGCCAACATTCAACAATGTTCGCAAAAATAGAAACAAAATTTTATTGATGTTTGAACTAGCATATACAGCTGGAAGCTTACCCCTTTCTAATAAAAATACATAATGCAGGATTACAACTTTATTGAACTTAAACATAAGTTCATAACCCTCTTTAACTAACATGGAATCCCTAACTATATTCCTATGAATCGTCGGAATATGGTGCACCCTTAGCAAGTGTGCATCTTGACACAAAATTCAAGTCAACACATCCCATCTCAAGCACTTTGGTAGAGCTAGAGTTCTCCACTATTACGAATTTTTCATTGATTGGTTGGTATAATACAAAAAGAAATTTATCAACACATACGTACACATGTGCCCTAGTGTTCATTAAGGAATCAAAAGGCTCATAGACAATTAAGAATTTGGTTTTAGAGGTACCCATGAATAGATGTTCCTGGAGCCCTAGCGTTGCTTGTCTCCCACAACCATGTTGAATAATAGCAGGTACGGTGAACTCTAGTTTGGCTTCTTATTAACTTTAGCTTTGCTATTATCAATTACTTTTAAGTTAGGGTTCATATAGTTCATTTTCTTTCTAGTTGTTATTAAATTTGCCTTAGGCTGATATTTGACAGGAACTCCGTAGATTTGGTTCTTGTGTTCCTCTTTGATGCTTATAGCAATCACAATGTTATCAAAAGTTAATTTTCCTTTTTGGTACTTAAGTGTCATGCCAAAGTCTTTTTGACTTAGGAAATTTATCGACAATATACATGACTAGCAATTTCTAAGGAAGCTTCATCTTAAAATAAGGTAAGGAATGTTCAAGAATGATTTTGTGAAAATCTTTAGAGAAATGTGCGTTTAGAGAGAGAGAGAGAGAGAGAGAGAGAGAGTTATACTAAGGGTGCGTATTTTTTGTTTTACTTAATTAGTGACTTATACAAAGGGTGCGTATTTTTTATTTTACTTAATTAGTGACTTACACAAAGGGTGCGTGTTTTTTGTTTTACTTAATTAGTGAGCTATACAAAGGATGCCTGTTTTTCGTTTTACTTAATTAGTCAATTGCTCTGCGGTTAGTAAAAGTCATTCTGCATTTAGCATTTTCAGGTTGATCTTGTGTGAAGTGATCCCGTTTAAAAACCGGATCGTTCTTTCCCTCTCTGTGCCATTTGTCCGCCCATTCTTTCCTGTCCTTTCATTGTCGGGATCAAGCAAACTTCCAGTTCCAGTAATCCTGTGAAAATTTCATCGAAATAATCAAATGCTAAAACCTTGAAATCAAGAACATATAATGATGTTTTTCAATGATTCTATTCAACGGAGGCTGGCAACTCTGCTACGGCCATGGCTGAGAGACGACCAAGAACTCGAACTCAAACTCGGTTTCCTCCGCTCAAAGGGAACTCTCAACAACATCAGTTTCAACGCATCCGCTCTTAATGAATTGCTAGACGACCCATCCAAATTTTGCTTCAAAGAAGTAACTGTCGAACACTTGAGCTTGCAGTTCTCCCCGTTTTCTGCCGCCGCCTTCACTCTCGTTGTCCGCGGCCTCCGCGTCGTTCTTTCCCTTGGGTACGCTTTCAATTCGTCGGCCTGTTTCACATGCTTTATGAATTAATGGGCTTGTTGATTTTTCTTGTTTCTTTTTGGTCTTACTTTGGTCTGAAAAGAGAAGAGGAGGATGAGGGAGGAGCGAAGTGGAGGCGGAAGCCAAGAGATACCGCGGTGGAGGAAAGGAATAAGGTTCTTGAAGAGATTGATCCCGAGGTACTCTGATTACGCGTAGTTTTTGTTGATCTTAGAATGCCAATATTGCTGGAATGTGTGAGTTTTGGGAGTTAAGAAGTGTCACCATGATGCTTTTTTGCTGTTCTATGATTACCTACCAATCTGGTTAGCTCTGAAAGTTGAAAATAAATAATTGAAGAGAGATCCTTTCCGGTCATGGCTCTAGTTGATCAGTAATTGAATACCCTGAGTCTTTATCTATCTATCCAATTTTCTTATTCTACCTGTAATTGAAATTGGAGCATCATCATTGAGATTTCCTCCTACTCATCATTTTCGGGGAACTGAATTTTTAGAATTTCGGAAGTTAGAGCGCAGAGTAGCAATCACATTGTTTACCTCAGTTGCATATGAAATCCTCTTATGCTGGCTTCTTATTTCGTCTACATTCTTCAAGTAAAATAAGTGATACGAACTATGAAGGTTTCTTAGCATAGCATTATCACTATGCATGACAAGTTTAGTCCAAGACCTTACTTGATCAATCATGATAGATGATGTTCTGCCAAGATATGCATTTCTACTTTACTGGAATTTGCTGCTGTGTTATATTTTTCCATTGAGCTTAAAAATGAACCTTCTGAATGGAAATACAAGTTCCAGATAAAGGCTAAATTCAAATTGTTCTCAAAAGGGCGGCACAACAAATTTTGATGATTCACAAGTGCAGTAAAATTATTTTTCTTCCTATTCATTTGCTTCTATTGTGCTTTGGGATTTTATTTGATCTTTGAAGCTAAAGTATGGTTTACATGTCTAATGTCTTTAATGGTTTCAGGGTTGTGCTTTGCATAGTGCTATTAAAAAGATTTCGGGCGTTACAACCAGAACATGGAGAACGTCCTTATTAAATACTGTAATTAGACATTGTGACTTGCAGTTGCATGATGTTCATGTGCTTTTGCAATCTCCTTGTTTGAGTGATCCATTGTCATCCTCATTCTACATGAAGAAGTTTGGAGCTGGATCACAGACTATAGGCCACAGATGCTTTATTAGAGGGTTCATGCGTTCTTTTTTTGTGGCTTCTGAAGAGACTTCATTTAATGTTGATATTGACAATTTCGAAATTAGGTTGAACAGAGAAAATGGTACACACTGTGTTTTTCCTGGGACTAATATGTTCGCTCTGGCTAAATGGAATCATCTTAAGTCCATAAGCTTTTGTTTTCATGTTCCAGCATTAAATTTTTTATTTTCTCCGGCAGACTTCTCTGTTATGTTAGTATTGTATGGACACTTGTCCAGAGAGTACAAACGTGCTAGACCTGGAAGGCAACTTTGGAATATAGCGGCAACCAATATTAGTTCTTTGTTTCCGACTTCTAAATTGTCATTGATTAGAGGAGTTAGAATTGTATGTCAGTGGCTGCGTTACATAAACACCTATCAGAATATGCTTCTACTAGTCGGATATCCTGCGGATGAAATGATGAAAAGATCAGCTACCTTGATGTTCTCGGACTCTATGTATTCAAGAACTGTCCATAATCTGTGGAAGTTGATTGCTGAAATTGAAAATGATCTGCCTCTTGAGGCAATTGCAGTGGCTCGGAGAATAATCCGCTACAGAGTGGCATCAAAAGGTCCGGGTGGAAATGGCAATTTTGATGAGTTGCTGGCTACTAGACCTTTCTCAAAGTTGCGTCAGCTACCTGTGCTCATTTTGAGCATGATAGGCAGTTTGTTAGCTTCGTTTATGAGGATTCTGTTTTACAAGGTTCTGGCTATTTTTCCTGAGAGTAGTCAGCATTTTGACCCTGTTCCTGAAAATACTGTTCTACAAAAAAGTATCACTCTAAATGTTCAAGAAATTTCATTTTGTGTTACTCCAGACAATGCGGTACAGCCTAATCTCAGTGGAAAGGCACTTTCAGTCAGAGAAATTTCATACCAAGACTTACTGTCATTCCAGTTTTCCATAGATGCATTATTCTTAAGATATTTGGTAGATATTTCTGAACAGTGTTTTACATTTGCGTCTGGGTGCTTGAAGGTTGTTTCTTTTCCTAATGCAGTGGCCGGCACAAGTAGTTACTCAGAAGAAAGTTGGAAGAAGGAAGTTGATAAAAGGCAGATTGTTGTATGGGGTGAGCCTGCGCAAGTTATTTACTTTCCTGAATCTACTTGCGATAGCGCTACTCATGATATTGCTGGAACTTCAGTCCCTCATTTAGATCGCCTTTTAGGAAAACTGTGGTTGAATTGGAAAGATTATTGTTTGAAATCTGAAGGAGAAAATATACCAAATGTGCAGGCTCCATGGATTCTTTGTGAGACATGGAGCTGTTTGACAGATCATAGCAACAGTGATTCTAGTTCTCTGTATAAATGTACCTTGGTTGTTGGTAAACTGAACTTCAACTTGGAGTGTTATTCTTTTGCATCTGCTGTTGCACTCCTCAGACAGATACAGTGTGCTCTGTCCTGGAGCGCAAGGAAGAAGAAAAATGCTGTTTTGCATGCTCCAGCAATCACCATTCAGGATCCACTCGTGAAGTATTGGGGTCGTAAATTCTCATCGTATTCTAGCAAAATTGAAAAGGACATTATCAAAGTGCTTCCTCAGAAGCCTGTTCAAATTGGGGCACTCATTGCTGGTCCGCATATTCTTATATCTCAGTTAAAGGATCAGTTCCATGATCGAACTACGAACCCTCATCATCTTGGTACACAGGTTTCATTTGAAATCTGCAACATCGAACTTCTGGTTTCACCAAATTTGGAAGATAATGTTGGATTATCAGGTGAGACCACTTCTGAATGTGATAGAGGACACCTTGGACTTAAAGAACCTCAAGAAATTGACATCCCTAAATCAGATAATGGAGCTTACAGCTGTCAAGGGCAGATTTCACTCAACGCATACCTAAAAGTTAATGGGTTGAAGGCTTATTTTGATGAAACCACTCAGAACCAAAAAGACCAAATTATTGTATTAAGGCCAATAACTACACAACTTAGTTATGTAAGGTAATTATCTGTTCTTTGCCTTCCATCCTTTAGCTTCCAATTTGAACTGTACACAGCTGAAATGTTGTGTTTGTCACTGGCTGAGTGGCTTGTGAAATCCCATTTTAAGTTCACTGGCTAGTGAGCGGCCACAAAAGGTATTCTATAAATAATTTAAACCTTCATTTGCTGGCATTCTTCCTGTTGGTTTATGTTAGGCCTGTTTTTCTAGTTAAATAAAATGGCCTCAAAAATACTTTCTGAAAGTAGAACCATTATGCTTTTGTTTCAGTAAGCAAGCAATTTGACTTTTTATTGCATATCTCCGGAGTTAATCTCCTGTTTTTGTCCTCTTGCATGGAGAGCATGACCAGTTATTTCTTAGCACTCAATTTCTTGTGTAATCAATGCTAGCTCTTAAAAGCATTGCTAAGCTGAGAATTCATACTATAGATGCAAAACCAATAGGCAGAATATGAGGTAACAATACATATTTCATTTTCATCTAAAGCATAATTTAAATTTTCTTGTAATGAAGCACGAAGGATACTTCCCTTGATATTGTAATTTCCCAGATTGTGTGCACATTGGTGAGCCCCATGGTGTGCATCCATCAACGTATATGTAATTCTCTGCTGAGTTTGGAGTATTTATCTTATCTATGGCAGGAAGGATTGTCATTCCTTTGGTTCATCAGTCATTGCTGTCTCAGCAATTTCCCACTGGGTGGCTACTGGGTTTTCCTGTTTAATTTTTATGGATGAATTGTATGTTTTGACCAAGGTGATTTCTCTTTCATTTTTGCTGGATAAGATGGGGAAATTTTGTTGTTTCTCTTGTTATAAGCTGAATCATGCAAGTTCGTTATTTCTCTTTTTATTTTTATTTTCAGTTTGCATATTGCTTATTTATCACTGCTGCGCTCAGTAGTTTTGTTGTTCTTTTGATGGGCTGTGCTAGGAAGCCCAGAACGCATGTTATCATTTTGACATCATGCCTGCCCATTGTTTGTTTGACCTTCACTACTTTCTGCATCCCTGAAATCTGTATTCATTGATTGAGATAGATGACATATCACCCAACACATGGTTGGCTATCATAGTAAATGAGTTATTTTGTAAAAGCTAGATTCACTGCTTTTTTGGGAAGGTGGCATCACTCTTAATGATACTATATCTGGAACATCTAGATAAGATTTTTATTAGTACTTAGAACCATTGTCGCTTTTAGGAAGGCTCTGTCCCTGTGTTGATATGCTAGACACTGAAACTTTCATTGTTTTGCTCCCCAGTCGGAGACATGCGTCCATTATCCAATTTACCTCTTCTTATAAAAGGCAAAGGTCAGACATTTTTTAAATAATTATGATCTAGGTGTTTTTCTTTAGCAATATCCAGAGTATCCATTTGGTACCGAGGTTGCCATTCCATCTGGAATAGCGTTCTCCCATCACTCTGGTTGAGTACTGTCATGGACTGAAGCTTGAGTGCAAAGGCATTCCTCATTCTTATGTTTGGAGGGATTAGGGGCGGATTTTAAATTACAAATAGGTCTCAGGGTGGGTCCTGGGTTTTCAAACCTGGACCCGTCCCGAACCCGACCTGCCCTCTGTATTTATATATATATTATACACATTTATACGATATATTATATATGAAAAATATGTACATGTTTTTATCTTTCGATGGAAAATATGTATATTATGTATATAACTTATATATAAAATATACATTTTTATGAATTAAACTGATTATATTATATTATTTAATAATTTATGGATTCAATGTTACATATATGTTTATTATTTTTCATTTTTTTTTATGAACCAAAATATGGATATATAAAATTTTGAATAACTATTGTTTTATTAAATATTATTTTACCATATTTAGAGAGTCATTAGGAAATTTTTTAAAGGCAAAATATTATTTTTTTCATATTTTGAAAATTGTATACAGGGTCTATTGGGTCAAACCGCTTGTTCAGGGGTCCGGGGTGGGGTGGGTCCCGGGTCCATACAAATTTGGGGAGAGTGGGTCTCGGTCCTGCCAAACCTGCCTTGTTGCCATTGGAACCAAATAGCTAAAAAGAATGGAAGTTTATCAACTTTGTTGTAAACTTGTGTGCACTTCTAATAAGAATTGGTAGTAAGTTGAAGATTTTTGCATTTATAAAATTTTGTCCTATTTATTGGCCTTTCCTCTACAATCACAGAAAATTTTCCTCCTGTCCAGATACTTTTTGGAGCAGCTTATGAGCCACTTGCCTTCTCTATGGATGGTTCTGGTGGTGATCTAAGCTATGAAGAAGTATCAAGCGGAGAGGCAGATTATTTTGAATCTGAGTGTGGGCAAACATTCTCTGTTAGAAGCAGATGTGCATCACTTGTTACTAATCAGCAAGTTTTTATCAGCAGCAATTGTGAGCTCAAGTCAGTTGACATCGTTCTTCATAATTCCAGGAGAAGTTATAGTCCTGAGACCTACATGAGAATGATGCCTATCGACAAAGAAACAAGCAGAATTTCGGCCTTGCGTGACACCTCTAGTAATGGAATTTACATCTCTATTCAGCAGTTCATGATCGAGCTTTTGTTCAAAGCACGGAATCTTGATCTTGTTGTTGACATAACTGGATTTCGATGTATTGTTTTCAAATATTTGGCTGACTTTGCCAGAACCTCTGATAAATCTGAGCTAAAAAATCTCTTATGCTCTCTAAATTTCTTGACTGAAGCATCACTTTATAATGCCAAATTATGTGTCTGCTTGAGAAACCTTGAGAAAGCCTTACCATCAGCAAGCTTGCATGGTACAACTGATGTATCTAGTTCTCGTGGAGTACCGTTTTACGTGTGGGATGATTCTTCTTTGGTTGTGAATACTGGAAGGCTAGAAAATCAGTGGTTATTCACAAACATCATTATTTCTGGAATTTATATTGGTGGATGCCAAGTAAAAGATATTTTGGTCAATGAATTTGAGGAATTTAATGCATCGTTTTCTGTTGCGGGCGAATTTCGGGCGATCTCTTGTAAATGCAAGGTGTTAAGCCTTATATATCAAGATTATGTTCATGTTATGCTATAAATTGAGCTTTTTAATTACACTTTTCATATGTTTGGAATGGTCATAATTGAGCCAGTTATTCAGATTTTTGGTAAATATCTGAACCTTTAATTCATAGAGTGGTATGTGTTGCTTCTTAACAGGGTGGCTCGTTTTTGCTTGAAGCAATAGCTGCGGTGATGTTCATTGAATGCTGTACTTCGTATTATCAATGGATCTCAGAACTGTGGCCTTCTGGTCAGTCATCTCGTAGAGTTGTAGTTGCACAATATGCCCATGCAATAGCTCCTCTAGATGGTCAGCCCAGTGCAAATCACCAGCAAGTTCAACATCGAAAAGTAACGTGGGATCGTCTGGAAGCATTCTCTGTGAGTCTTTTGGATCTATCTCTCATACTTGTGGAGAGAGATGAATCTGGTAAGGTCTGTTCTTTTGTTGTTGAAAATGTCCAGATGTAGTGGTAAGTATGATTAAGCTGATAACTCTGATGCAGGCAGACTTCAGGAACTTCTATTTGAGGTTGACTTTCATTTCAGCCTTGAACTGTTAAATACAGTGAGAAAAATTTCGGTCAGTGGTTCCAAGTTTTCTATGCTTTCTCAGTTCATGCACGGAGATTTGGGACATAAAGCCAAGGTTATTCAAAGTCCTTATTCTTCTGTGGTGCCTGATGATTCATTGCCCAGCTTTATAAGCAAGGACTCTTCACCTGCTCGCCAGCATAAAGATTCTATTCAGTCAGACCTTGCTGATGCTAGTGGCGCAAGTACCTCGGTCTCTAAAAAGGGTTCTCATGTTGATATTTCCATGAGTAACCTAGGACAAAAAAGTTTGTACGTAAGTCCACAAAAGTATATACTGAAAAATTTGCAATGTGCCCTAGCAGCTGAGGGACCTGTGACAATAGATTGGATTCGTCCTGCATACCCAAATAGTATTTGGGTTGGGAGCGGTTCTATATCAGGGTTTGATATGACTGTCTCGTTGTGTGAGATAAAGGTAAGCAATGATGTTTGGTGTTCATAAAAAGTTATATGAGCTGTATTCAAATATCATCTTGACAACTTGTGTTTGCGCTGCCTTGACCTACAGAAATTCTGTGTTAAACGAGAAACAGAGGATTTTTACATGGGACATTCTGTCTATTTTTTACTTCAGATGGGGGACAATTGTTTGTGTAATCGATTTGACTGTGGATGTTATAACAAACAAACAAAAAAAAAAAAAAAAAAAAAGTAGTGTATTCAGCTTATCCTTCCTATTTTCGCGGAATTGATCTCTATAATGCATATTGGAAGCTCATGGAAAGAATTGTTTATTGATTAATAGCATTATAAAATTTGCCTTGCAATTTGGCCTTCAAGTTTCGTAAATTTCTTGTGGTTGCTGACTCTGTTAATCTTTTGAATCTCCCACAGCTTCTTTTTTTTTATTTTTTTTATTTTTAAAGATATTTACTTTGGCCGTGTTCTCTTTCTGCTAATCTGCACAGATGGTACTTTCTGCTATTGAGTCTCTCTCTAAGGCCTTGAGCAGAGAGAGAAATACCAAAGTGGAATCCAGGCACTGGTCTTATAACCAAGAACGGGAAGGAAGCATGCAAGAAATGATTCCTGATGGTACATGTTTTTTTCTTTTTGTGGTAGATCAGCTCTCTTTCAGAACATATGCTAAGTTATCCATGCAACTTCCACAGGAACAATTGTTGCTATCCAAGATGTTGACCAACACATGTATATTGCAGTTGGAGGTACGGAAAGTAGATATGACATAGCTGGAGCAATCCATTATTCGCTAGTGGGAGAGCGGGCTCTTTTCAGAGTAAGATTATTTAAAATCAATCTTTCTGAGTGCTTGCATATTTTTATATGATGAAGTGCTGGAAAACTATGGTTTTGGTAAAATTGGTACAAAGCTATTCTGTGAGGATTCCATGCGAGGCTAGCAGAGCTGGACCTATGCTTCCAACTGTATACTTCATGTTATCATTTCCAGGCTCCTGTTAGTCAGCATCATCCTGCTGTAGGCTTAGGGGCTCTTTGGTAGGGGTTACAAGAGTGTATAAGATTATTCTATAACATCTTGTAGCGTCTTTGGTGTCCCACTGTTAGTAGCAAATCGAAGCACACACATCCACACCCCCGATCCCCGCCACAAAAAAAAAAGAAAAGAAAAAACATAACAAGATATATTAGCATGGGTAATAATTTATAGCCTTTAATTTATGAAATGCCCATAATATCCTTGAAATTGCACTGTGTAATGCCCTTAAGAAATTATATCAGAAGAAATGCACTTTAAGGAGGGACATTTATGTCTTTAATCTAGGTGCTGCAAATTAGTAAGGACTATCAAACATTTGTTTGATTAGATATACGAATATACTATTTTAACGATACGCACACTCTATCTTGCCAAATCCAAGACTAACTTATATGTTCCTTCAATTTAATAGCGCCACAAATTAATATGGCCAATCCCATAGGGCCTATAAAAGAGCCCTTAAGGGATAGATTCTTGCTGATAATCAAAGACTTAATAGGACGATTCTTGTTGACAATCAAAGACGATCCATATGATATTGTGACAATTTTGGCTCTATGTCTGAGATTGACTTAATTTGAAGTGATATTGAGTTTCTCTCCATCTAGTTGCTTGTCAAATGGTAATGATTTTTTGTTGATATTGAATGAGAATTCAGAATAGCTTTTTGGAGACTCTCTCTGTTTGTATGGGCCAAATGACATGACTTTGTTCTTTTGGTTCATTGTTTTTGTTTTTTGTGAGCATTTTTTATATTTTAACTGATCAAGTTATACACAACAGGTTAGTTGGAAATGCTGCTTCCACTTCAGACTCTATGGCTGTTTCTGCATTGATGCTTAATTTGTTTTATGTGAGCCCCAGTGAGACATCTAATGTTCATTTTGCTGTACTTAACCTGTTTGTTCTTCATGTTTTCTTTGTTTGTCGACGTATTATGTGTAAAGATTTGACAAATTCTCGTGGTTTCTTTTTACCCTTTGAGAAGCACCAAACTGCTGAACTTTTAAGGTTCTCAATTTGTTCAAATTGGAATAATCAACTAGAGGAATACTGTTGAATGGCAAAACCTCTGAAGTTAATTGTTTTCCTGTTCCCATATATGAATTTTATAAGTGTTGCTAGTGGCAGATCTAAGAGGGTCCAGGGTGCACGTGAGGCTTCAAACTTTTTGATGTCCATAACATGAACATAGCAAAATGCATCTCTAGCCTCTTCTCTTTTCTAATCCTTGAATTACTCCACTTAAAGGATGTTCAACTAGCCTTTCCTTCCTCATTTTGTCCTTCGAACCAGTGACTTGCTGCCTCATGAAACTATAGAATTTTTACTTTTTCATTGCACTGAGGAATAGAATGAGTTCAATTGCTCAGGAAAATTTAGAAAGTCATGTGTAGTCCTCAAAGTGTTAATTTCAATAATTTATACTCTGGTTTACCAGCTGGTTACAGAATGATCCTTTTTGTTTGATGTTGCCAGTCACTGGAGGAAATATCCATGAAAGTTCAATTTGGATATGCGTTTAGATATTAATGAAGAAATGCAGTGCTTGTTTATTTGGGAACTGCAGGCATGATAGTTAATTTGCATCTTTGCAATCATGACAACATGCAGGAAGTTTGATTATAGAATGATCAGATGAGGAATTTCAAATTTTCTGGAATATTGGATTTGTTAGAATCCCACATCCTTAAAGTGTATGATTAATGATCTCCTTATATGGTCTGCGACAATTTTTATCTCTTGAATTAGTTTTTGGGGTGAGTTAGGTCCAAAATTCATTTCTAATATGGTATTCGAGGAAGACCCATCTTTGATGTTGGGCAACCTAATATTAGGCCACCGATTTTAATTTTTAATATTACTTAACGGTCCAGATGTCTAGTCCTGGCATGTGAGGGTATTTTAGAATTCCACATTGGTAAAGTGTACCTGCAATGGTCTCTTTATAAGGTCTTAGATAATCCTCACTTCTAAAGCTAACTTTTGGGGTGAGTGAGTTAGGTCCAAGTTCCATTTTCAATAGGACTTATCAGAACATCCTTCATATGATATATTTGGTTCCCTATTTGTTCACCCATTTGCATTGACATTTCTTATATCACCTTGGATGTTGTATGAAAACTTTAAACACTAGCACATTTTCGCTTATTATAGGAGATCTCTTGGGAACATTGCTGATTATAAATTGGCATCTCATTCTGCTTCATTTTATAAATGCAAATGTTCGTTTGTATGAAGGGCCATCATGCACCCCCATTCTGAGTACAGTATCTTTAATCTGTTATCCAAAATTGATTTGTGGTTATTTTATTGTCCTATAGTTGGTCAAGGGCCTTGGCAGTTTTGACCAACAATGTCTATTGAATATTTGTTCAGGTAAAGTATCATAAACCAAGGAGATGGAAGCCACAAGCTCAGTATTTTTCATTAATTTCATTGTATGCTAAAGATAACTCTGGGGAATCTCTGCGGTTGAATTACCAACCAAGGTCGAGACTTGTTGACATCAATTGTTCTAGTGATAGTGGGTCTGCACTTTGGAGAATGCTTCCCTTTAAACCTGATGCCTATGAAGATGCCGTGGAGGTGGAATGTTCTACTTCTTTATCTAGAAGGACGTTTCACCTAGTCAATAAGAAGAATGATTGCGCATTGGCTTTTATTGATGGCATCCTTGAATTTGTAAGCAAGCCTGGAAATCTATTCAAGTGGAAAGTATTTGATGATCCTGGTCCAGTGGGTAGTAGTTTGTTGCCAAATAGGTATACAGTGGAGGGACTTTCCAGCCCCACCACTGGCACGAGGCAAGTCTGTGCTTCCCCTAGGACTAGTACTAGTTTTCAAAGTGATTTAACCGTCACTGACATGGGAGAGTTAAGGACAAATGGAAACCTTTTAGGTATCACGATTACGGTGGACAAGGTTACCTTGACAATTGTTCATGAGCTTTCAGATACAGGGGAAAAGTTTCCTCTTATCCAGGGATCAATCATACCCAATCAAACAATAATACAGATCTCAAATTCTAAAGCCAGGGTTATCAACAAATTTGAAGTTATTCTGTATTATTTTGATGCCCAGCAGAACTCATGGTAACTATTTTCATACTTCAATGCTGCGGTTTTCTTTCCCATTATTTGTCTTCCTTTCAGCAGCAACTCTTTATATTTATTTTTACCATCAAGTAGATGCTTCAAATAGTCTCACTTTCATTTGTTGTTGCAGGAAGGAATTCATTCAGCCACTTGAAATCTACACTTTCTACTCTCAGAAGTTTCTTATTCAGGGTGCAGAAAATTCTTCTCATGGAGTGCCTAATCATTTCTATGCTAAACTTAGAGAGGTTTCTCCTTTGATGTTCAATAATTTGTTCATGTAAGCATCACGCTTTAATGCTTTATTACTATCATAAGTTTGTCCATGTCATTTACAGGTGACTGTATTACTGAGTGAGCTTTCATTGGATATCCTTCTATTTGTGATTGGGAAGTTGGATTTCGCTGGTCCATATGACGTAAAAAGCTCTGCGATTCTGGCCAATTGCTGCAAGGTTCTTAATATAATCTATTTCTGGCGTGAATAATTAGTCAAGGTGTCTTTCCTCATTGAAACCGTAAAAGATTATTAACTGCATCATTTAGTTCTGTCTCCTTTTCTTGCACAAAATTTGCAGTTATTTACGTTGTGTGGTCGGGTTTTCTTTTATAATCTTCTTCTTTTCACTCTGAATGTGACTTATCATGTCATTGTGTCATTTATAAATTTTGTTTCTTCTGATTTGACATTAGAACCAATAAGTATATCTGCAGGACGCATGAAAATAAAACTAACTGCACATATTTGTATCTCCCAGCTTGCACATATCATTGCCGTGTTTCATAGATAATGCTTCGAAAGTCTTCCATTTCCTGGCATCTAATTCTTCTCAGCTCACTTGGTGATTATATCACTGATGATTGTCTCCTTTTTTTTATTCTTGAATTTTTTTGATTATTGTCCAGAGACTTCTAAGTCGCATGGACAGGGTGTCCTTTAAGTTATATTGTTGTCAGTGTGTTTGTTCTTCTGTCTGTTGCAACACTGGGAATGTAGGAACAGATTTCTCCCATGTGAAGGATTGTGTATTATTCTCTTTATTTGCCACCACTACATGAAGCTCCACATATTAGCATGTGCAAAACTCTGCTGATGCAGGTAGAAAATGAATTTCGGTGGCTTGTGAATCAAAACTTTGGGACCATATTTAACTGTTCCCTTCAAAAAATAAAATCTATAAAGCAGTTTTGACTTTGCCAGTTTGCTTGACCACTTTATTTGAAGAACAATATAATAGGAAAAAGGTAATTTCCTACTTGGTTTGATGATTTTTAGTGAATACATGTTGGAAGAATTTTTTTAATTCCCATTTGCACGCCTTTGTTTAATGAAACTCAAACTTGTGTTTTGGGGCCCGTTTCTTTTATGAATTGGCTTATCTGAATTTTGATCTTTGAAAGATGGTGCTCTGGATACTTTGTCAGGCTACTGATAAAAATGTAGACTGCATATATGTTAAGCATGGAGCATAATGATATGAACAGTCGGGCTGCTTATTGAATGCTTGAGAGATTATGAATGGTACAAATGCATATTTTTATTTTTCCCCCTTGAAGTGCCATGTTAGTACATGCATGTCTACCATGAATGATGAAAACATGATATTGGGCGTGAAGGATCAATGTCATAAATAAATTTCCATTAAACATGTCAAAGAGTTATTGATTTTAGAACTTTGATAGTTCACTTGCACAGAATTCTTCTTATGCTCATGCTTGAACAATCAGCAATTTGACAACTATCTTTTAATAGTCACCATATGTTGGATGTCCTTATCACATGCTATAATTATTTAATTTATAAATCTTTGTCCCGACTTCCATTAGTCTTCAACTCAACAATGTAATCACTCACACTGTTAATACATTCTATAGTTCTGATGTGTGCAGTATGCTTATGATTGAGCTCAAGCTTACTATATAAGTTGGTTTTTCTGAAAAATGAAAGATGTGTAACTGATTTTTCTAAATGGCAGGTTGAAAACCAGTCTGGCTTGACCCTTATTTGCCAGTTTTACGACAATCAAGATGCATCAGTATCTGCAAGACAGTCAACTACCATATTTTTAAGGTAGCATCTATTGATTTCCTTAAGTCATAAATATTTGTGCTGAGTTTTTAATATCTTCATTTCTAAGTGAAAATTGTATCCTTCAATCTTTTTTACTTGTTAGGGTGGAGAATGGATTACCAGAACTTTATTTACGAGAGGGGTCAGCAGTAACTTTTTACTGTTTTATAGATTAGAAATGTGTTTGAGACACAGTGGGCAGGTTTAATGACTTATTAATCACACATTCCTCCCATAAATATCTTGACAACCTGTTATGGCAGACGGTTTATTTGTAAGCCAGAATAATAAGATCATTACCTTATTTGATTGATGAATGCCCGGATCTTAGGGAAGAGACACAAAGAAACTGTAATACGGATGATGATATTCTTCTGCTGCGGGGTTTGGCACATACACAACTCTAATGGGAGGGTTGAAATGCATATCATAACTCCAATGGTTGATTAAATTTAAAACTTGATGAGAATTTTGGAGTAATCTGAAGTATTGCTTGAAGAAAGGGAATAATTTGTTTAGAGTTGTACTGATACCATTTGAAAATGAAGACATCATTAAATTTCTGGTACTCTATTTTTTTTACTAGCAGTTATTTGACTTAGATGGTCTCCAGTTATCTTTCTGCAAAGTGAAGAATTTATGTTAGTCTTCGATTTAACATTTCGATGCCGTTATCTCTTTGTTTCTCGTTGTATTCTTTTATCTATCACTTCTATGGGTAAATTTTCTTGTCTACGATTGATGTGGGCTCCTGTTCTCCCTCCCGTGTTCATAAGGCACCTAAATTTGGCAAATCAACCACCAGAAGCATCTTTCTTTTTGGTACAGCTTGTCCAGCAAGGTTCCCTTTCGACTTCTCCAATTCATCTATCGCTTTTAGAAGCTCAACAATTTGCTTGGAGGACTCGCATTGTGTCATCACAAGGTGAGTTATTGTGCTTCTTATTTGCAACTTTATAGAGTCATCTACTAGAATAGGCGGTATTGTTGTTGTTATTGCAAAGAAAATTTGAAAATAACAATTGTTGCTCAAACTAATTGGATTGCTGAGGCTTGTCTTTACTCATTTAGAATTGCTCAGCCGGATATAATAGAAGTGTTGCAATTTAGTGAAGTTTCTGGATATGAGTGAATGAATAATTTAGACATTCAAAAACAGTAAGATGGTAAGTACCAATCACTGCAATATGGTGATTCCTTATTTTACAATAAAAACCATTCCTCAGTTAGTTTTAAAAAAAAAAAAAAAAAAAGAAAAAAAGAAAAAGAAAAAGAAAAAACAAATACTGTTTTTTAGTCATTGAATTTGAATAATCAAATGTTGGGTTATATTTCAAGGCTTCCCTTAACTGGTTGGATTTAATATTTGTCTTTTCCTTTTGTTTTTTTTTTTTTTAATAATCCTGTTACTCTGTATGCTGATCAAAATTCAACATAATCATTCATCATGCTGTCTATTTGTAATGGATATTCGTGTGAAAATCGCTGGGTCCAAATGAGGGCCTGTATAATAGAATATGTTGCACCAAATGAGGGCCTGTATAATAGAATATGTTGCAAGACTACAGATCTTGTCTACAAACACTGGCTCATGTGTGTGGAACGGTACTTGAAAACAAACATTTTACAATTGGAAACAGATTAGATTATGAAAATTTTGACTGTATTTTCCTTTACTTGTAGCATTGCAAAAGATTTCATTAGACTCAAGGGGAATATAAGGAATTTATTTAAGTTATGAAGTGATAAGGATTAACATATGAAATCTGATGTAGAATAACATACTAAGATGTTGTGGTCTGAGTATAGGGTATATCCATTTCGATCTACTCAGTGTCATGCTGACATTTGTTGGGTCTTACTGCTTACCTTTGCTTTAAGTGATGATGGTTGTTTGGCATGGTTAGTGAGGTCTAAAGTTGACTTAATTTTTCTTTCCCTCCATTTCCTGTTCCTGATCAGACTCCAAATCTTTTCCTGGTCCTTTCATTGTTGTTGGAATTTCAAAGGGAATTGAGGTATGGATCCACTTTTATCATCTTTATTTTTATTTTTATTTTTATTTATTTATTTATTTATTATTATTTTTTAAATTAGTTGTGCCATTAATTATTAATTTGGTTTTCTTTTTCTGCTGTGGTATTAATAGGACGGCTTGTCAATTAGCATCTCTCCTCTACTAAAGATACACAATGAAACTGATTTCTCACTGGAACTACGTTTTCAAAGGCCTCAGCATGAGGAAACTGAGTCTGCTTCAGTGATACTGAAAGCTGGAGAAGTTGTAGATGATGCCGTGACAGCATTTAGTGCTGTACATATGTCTGGTGGTTTGAGAAAGGCATTAACATCTCTAAATGTTGGTATGTTTTGTTTTCATTTCACCATTTATTCAGTACATATATGAAGAAGTAACTAAAAGGAAATTAGATAGAATAATTTGTTTCTTTTCTATGAAATCCAAATGCTATATATGTAACAGGAATAAGCCCAGGGAAACAAATGAGGATTAGATTTAGGCTATGGAAATTTAGAGAAGTATTCCTTTCTATGCTCTAATTGCAGTTCAATTATGGCTCCTCTGGAAAACTGAAAATCTGTCGAACGACAAAACTATATCCAACTTTTCTTTACCATTCTAGCTCCCTGCTATGACCGATTAATAGATAATATTTTGATCTGTGAAGTCTAAATTGTTATGTGATGTACACACAAGAGAATGTTATGAAGAAAAGAAAGACATACAGTCCTATTTCCATGCAAAATACCAAAACTAGGCCATTTTTATATTTGTAATATTTTCTTAATTGGATCTTGAGTATACCATTCAATTAATTTTAAATTTCCTCTTATCATCTTAGCAAGATGTGAAATCAAAGACAAAAGATGAATTTACATAATGATAGATTATAAGTTTCAGTGTTAACCTTTCAGCTTTTTTGATATGTCATGATTTGGATGGAAGTAGATAGATGGGAATTAATTCTAACTCGCACATAAGGAAAAAAAGGTAAAAGATACGAGTTCTATTAAATATCCAGATTTCAGGTATTTTAATTTGGTTTCGATAATTGTAAAGATATAGTTGGTTTAAGAATTGTAAATACCCTTTTAGTTATTGTATTCTTTTGTAGTTTTTAACTTTTATTTTTTCATGAAAAATTTAACTTGAATATTTGAAAACTGCTTATATATTTTGTTTTTAGATACATTTATGCTGACTCTAGGACTTACCATTTTTGCTATTGATAAATCTGCTCTTAATAAAATTTGGTTGTGTTTTCTATTAAGCTAATATGGTCTAGAGAAGGGGAAGCATTAGATATCGGTTTCTGAAAGTCTACAATATCAGTTCTGGACTTTAATTTTGTGTGGGGAAGTTTAAGATATTAGTTATGGGCATAGCATGCACTTAAATTAATTCACTTAGTTATTTTAATTTTTTGTATGTATATGATTAGAGATGTGAAAGTGTGCATGTATTAGAATTTTATAGAAAGTATGAGAAAATTATAATGTTATTTTGTTAAAAGATATAAATTCTTTGAGCTGGTTGAGAATGTGTGTCTTATTTCTAGTAGTAAGGTTGGCTAATGGCTGTTGATTGGCCAGCCTTTAAATTGAATTCACTTCGAATCTGCTATTAAATTTAGGATCTCTAAGTTGTTAAAGTATTCAATTGGGTCAAATTCATTTATATATATAAATATACACACACACATATATTTCTGTTGCTCGAACCAAATAGAATCTCTAAAGAATTCTAATCATTCTTATCATACTTAGAAGAACATTACTTCTAAGAGTAAAGGTGTTCAAATTATGAAATAACATATGTCGAATCTATAAATGGATTTTTATATGATGAAAAATTGTACGGACATTTTAATGATTAACTGTCTAACTGTTTGTGCATGGTCATGTTCTTTCTATAAAGGCTGTGGCATCTTACGGTGTTCTTTCATAGGTAGAGTGAGTTGGTATACATACATTGTGACAATATTAATCTTGAATCCGGGATATACAATCTGTGTTTGTCTGAGCATACTCTTGTATGAACATCACTTAAGAAATTTTGGTGTTTGAGCCTCGGAGAATTTATACATTGCAAATTCATCTTCTGGAGCTGAATGCATCTGGATGATTCCGTTGGATAACCTTGATTTTTGTTGTGGAATCGGTGCAGTTCTATGAATACTTCAACTGAACTTTGGTTAAGAATATAAACTGATGCCGCTTTACTTATTTTTAAATAAGTGCCTATAATCTTGCCAAACATAGATGAAATGCCATATCAGGTGGCGTTCCAGCATCAATTGTCATGGCCTTTGTAGCAATGATATTGTATATCCTTGTCCTTTTTTTCAATAGTCTATGCTGTTATTTGCAATGGTTATTTTATATAGCAAACTAAATTTTAATTAAATATTCTATGCTGTTACATGATGAAAGCATCCTTTGTCTTGCTACTACTGTTTCACCAAGAAATTCATAAGTTAAAAATCTGTCTGTAGGGAATTACATATTCTCGTTTAGACCCAACGTTGCAGATGGTCCAGAAAATTTAAAGAACTCATCAGTAGAGTGGTCAGATAATCTTAAAGGTGGGAAGCCTGTTCGCCTATCTGGGCTATTTGACAAATTAAATTATCAAGTGCGGAAGGCATTTTCTGTTGATTCAATAAAATTTTCACTGAGCAGTGCAAATTGTGCTCTCAAATCTGAAGAAGGTTTTGTCTCTAACATGTATTTCTTGATACAAACTGTTGGGAAGGCTATACCTGTGTTAAATCCAGATAATTTTGGGTACGCCCCTGTGAATAGAAATTCACCAGTTGCAATGCAAGAGCAGAAGGAAATTTTCATTCTTCCTACAATCCAGGTCTTGAATTTGTTGCACACGGAGATACATGTCAGTTTGACAGATAGAGGTAACTGATGCAAAAAGTGTATAGAGTTCTTGTTTTGTTTGTGTAATATGTTATTTTAGTCAAACCTTCACCTTGTTGCAGATCCAAACAGCACCATGGACTATGACAATACCTTGAGTCAAGCAACTATTTCATATGGATCGACTGCCAATTTTTATGCTAACCCTGCTACCATATATTTTGTGTTCACTTTAACTTCTTATGGCTCGAGCTGTAAACCAGTTAATAGTGGTGACTGGTTGAGAAAATTACAAAAGAAGAAAGGTGATATCTCTCACTTGGACATCGAGTTGGACTTTGGTGGTGGGAAGTACTTTGCTATGCTGAGGTTGTCTCGTGGCCGCAGAGGCACATTAGAGGTATTTGTCCTATAACATTAATTGTGTAGATGTGTTAAGTCGAAACTCCTAAAAGTTATTGTGCTTGTTTTCAGGCTGGTATCTTTACATCGTATGCATTGCAAAATGATACAAATGTACCACTATTTTGCGTTCCTGCCAACCAGAAGCCTTTATCTAGGTACTATATGATCTATGACTTAATTATTTATACTTTACTGTTGATACTTGACACAATTTGGTCCTTAACAAGGGAGTATTTATGCAGGGTTGACTTGGAAAGATTTGCTACAGGTATTCCACCGGAGTTGGGATCATATTTGTCTCCTAAATCCATCACGTCATGGTTCTTGAAGTAAATATCATTCTCTCTGCCTTTCTTCTCCTTTTCTTTTTTTTTTTTTTTTTTTTGGGTTCCTCTTCTCTTTTCCCCCTTGAGAGAGTGCTTAGTATTTTAGTAAAGGTACAGTATTTGGTGGTGGTAAATGGTATGCATATATGTACAACTGCAGTAAGATTTAGCAGTTAATCACAGTGTTAGAATTTTTAATTATGAAAGAATTGGTTTTAAATTTTGTCTCGCTGAATGCTGGATGTCAATTTAGTTCCAGAAACTTAAGATGCAAAACAAGGAGTTAATCTGCATTATTAACTGTTAGAATCAGATATATTTGTTGGATTAGATTACTATTTTCAGGATGTTAAGATAAAAAGAAAATTTTGTATCAAAACGAAAAATGGTAGTAACATTTAAACCTCCTTTTTCCATCTGCAAGCTTCTCAAATATACATGCACCGATTGAACTTTTCCCTCCCGGAAGTTAATGTGGAACAGATTAATATCCTAACATCATAAACATTTTACTTTTCAAAATTTGCTATGGTTTTATAAATTTTTCCAGTCAGATATGACATAAAGTAAAATGTAAAGTGTTTGTATTTCTCAGGTAAAATTTATTCACACATTCCAATTAAGGTAAAAATGAAAATATTGATTCTTTGAGCAAATTAAAATTCAGCATGCAAATCCTTGGGTTATTAAATTCAAAAGTTGAGGTGAAGTCAATATATAATGAGCTGACTGTTAACATTTCATATAATGGTGCCTGGAGCACTTATGTCATGTGCTTTTTCCAATGCTAGATGCCACAAGTTGCGCTTCAAGTTATTGGAGGAGAAGGAACTGGAGGCACAGTTGGACTTGGATGTGTTATCAGGCCTTACGGAGATAGACCTCGAAACTGGAGAAGTGTTTGGATCAAAAGAGATTGTGAAATTGGGGGTGTCTCTAAGGCCATCACCCACAAAAGCAGTCTCATCTCCGATAGTATCTTTGAGGCCGCGATATGTTGTATGCAATGAATCAGAAGATGTGATTGCTATCCGTCAATGTTATATGGAGGTCTGTTCTAACTGTCACAAATTTATTCATAATGATTGTTTTATTTTCAAATATTGAGTTGTGAAATAATGCCTTTTTCCTTTTTCTTCTCTTAAAAGGACATGGAAGAGTTGATTGCTATTAACAGCAAACAGAGGATAGCTTTAAGGCTAAAGACGGTAGTTAGAAGCAAGAAAGAAACCAATGTCATTGAGAATCTTCTCAGAAAGCATACAAAATCTCAGAATGATTCATCATTTTTTATTCAATTCCGACCAAATGAGACTGGACTTGGTTGGTCAGGGCCAGTATGTGTGGCTTCATTGGGACGGTTTTTCCTGAAATTCCGGAAATCCTTGGAATTGCATGGAAGTCAATCATATAACGTGTCATACAAAGACACTCTAGCTGAATTTGCAGCTGTTCATGTGGTGGAAGAAGGGTCTACCATCTTTTTGCATTTCCACAAACCACCAGTTACAGATCTCCCCTATAGAATCGAGAACTGTTTACATGATGCTCCTTTAACTTATTATCAAAAGGTTGATGCGTGTTCCTTCCCATCTTATCATGCACGATGCAATTCATATAATTACTTCTTGTATTCTTAAGTATTGACCACTGTTTTCAGGGTTCATCGGAGCCAGAGACTTTGGGAGCTGGAGCTAGTGTGAACTATGTGTGGGACGATGTGACTCTTCCACATAAGCTTGTTGTCCAACTTGGTGGTAATTTTCATGTTCTGGACATTGTTTAATCTTTAGTTAAATACTGAATATGACCTGTCACATTCGAATTATTTTTTATGCTTCACGTTTTTGGCTTCCATTTGTTGAGTAGAACTCCTGAGGAATGTGCTCTATCAGTTGTTACTGGAAAGACATAGGCGATGCAATGATGTTTCAGGTTTAGCATGGGAAGATTTATGTTGTATGAATTCAAGTTACATGTGGCCAAATAGTGGAGTTTTGTTATGAAGTTTTATTACTTGGCTAATTTTTTAAGTTTTGATTAGATTAGTAGGTGAAACTCTGTCAGTGCCTCTGTTTCTTTGTTAGATGTCTCTCCTGAAAGTAGTGGTCAGAAACTGTGAGGGAAACAAAAGGAGGAATGTTGAAAGATTTTTTTAAAGATAGATCTGATGGTTCATGGTCATTGATATTCCCACAACTGATCCTTTTCTCATTTTGACTTGAGGATCTGAGAAATTAGTTGTGTATATGTTTTCATGTTATCATGTTGCTGGAGGAAAGAAACTTACCTCTCCAAGTCTCTGGTAGTGCAATTCAAATGATGAAGGTTTGCTATTATGTGGTTCCTCCGGCAGATGTGCAGCTGATGCGTGAAATCAACTTAGATAAGGTGCGGTCATGGAAACCACTTTATCGGAATACGCAAACCAGAGGTCTGGGATTTCATTTACCCCTTGATAAGAAGCCTGAAGATCAGAAACATACTACTTACAGTCGACAAATTGGCTCAGCGACTGTAAAGGTGGGTTTTGAAGTATATGCAGAAGGTGTCACACGAGTTTTGAGGATTTGTGAGTCCTCTGATAGCCATAAGGTGAATATGGTGTCGGGATCCAGTAGAAAGATGCGGCTGAGAATCTCCTATTTCTCTGTCCACTTGCTAGAGCATGCCGAGCAGGTATATTTTCATATGCTACTGTATTATTCCAAGATAATTTATCTTACTATCTGCTCATTTTTAGTTTCTCTTGATTCTTATAAATGTCTTTGTCTATCTCATTACGTGCTATCGGTTTCTGAAGTTTACTCTGAGGCGATGGGAAATTATTGTGTTGGGTTTGGTAACTCTATGTTGGAAGTGGGAACTAACATCTTCATGCTTGATACGGGCAGTACCATGAAGGGAAATGTTGAGAACGGATTCTGATGAAGGATCCGTTTTTCTGGTGGATGATGCAGTTCATGTTTTGTGTCCTTGTTGCTTATTTTCTGGTTTTGACAAGCAAACCTTATTTACGCATGTTATTATGCATGCTTTCCAAAATAAAGAATTATTATCATAATTTCTCTTGTATAAGAGACAGTATGATTCAAATTTATTTATTTATTATTATTATTATTTTTTTTTTGAAATGAATAAAGAAAGAGAACTGAAACAGCAAGGGTTGCAACCAGGTTGATAATGTAGAAAATTGCAATATGCGAAGGGGTTTGACCAAGGATGTTTACCTAGAATTTTCATTAGGTGATTATCAATCATCTACTTTGAAAAAGCATATAATAGAATAGAACTTACTACCTTTTTCGTGTGTATTTAACTTCATTTCTTTACCTGTAAATATCAGTCAACACGCGACCACATTTGACCCTAAAGTTTTGCATGATGAGGGCAAGTGAAAAATTAGCAGCTAAGGAAAGCTAAAATATGACATTTGAGATTTCCATCTCGAGTCCTTTTAATAAAGTTTAGATTTTCTGAAAAGAAGAGACTAAGAAAGTCATTCGTCTTTTCCAGAATAAGGACAATCTCTGATTCTCCAGCTTCTCTCTTGGCTTTTAGAAATATTACCTCCTTTTCCACTTTGCATTCTAAAATGCCTTTTCTTCAGGGTTGATATAGCCTTTTGTTATAGAATATACGTAACGTCGATCAATCTTCTTTTGTAGAAAATATAAGTAGGCTATGTGTTTGGTTGTGGGACTACATTTAGTGCTGCATAGATTAGCTGTATGCTTTAAAATTTGTCATAAATTATTTCACAAACTTACCTTCATTTTAAACTGTAATTTGCTGAAGGAGGTTGATCTAGACGAGTATGCGCCAATAATTATTACAAGGCTTGAAAGAATTAACTGGGATGCTATGTTCACCGACCAGCATAAATATAACCAAATCAGAGTGCAGGTACATGCAGCTGCTCTTGATCACGCTGATCTCAAGTGTGTTTGCTTTACTGATTAGTGTATTGTGACTAATAAATGCAGTCATTGAGCGTGGATGAGAAGTGGGTCGGAGCTCCTTTTGGGGCAATGCTTCGCAGGCACCAATCAGAAAAGTCTGATGCAAATGATTACGTTCTTCATGTGGCAGTTGTTTTACTTCCAACAAGTTCTTCAGTTAGACAAGTGAAATACCTTTCTATTGTTCTACAGGTGAGTTAAGTAAGGTATAAAAGGCATTTCCCATGTGCTTTATTGGTGTTTTGAAAGTGTCATTTGGTCGTGGATGATATATTTCAGCAAATAGTTCTTTCCCTAAAGCTATTTGTCACACTCTCTCAACTTTGCAGCCTCTCGATTTGAACCTTGATGAGGAGACACTAATGAGAATAGTCCCATTTTGGAGAAGATCTCTCAGTGATTCGAGTACTCCCCGTCAACAATACTACTTTGATCATTTTGAGATCCACCCTATAAAGGTTTGCATTTGAGAATTTCTGAATCATTTCTTACTTACTACATCTTTCCTTGTCCCTGAACTACGATTGGTGTCATTGATGGCATGTAACTGTGCTTCTCTGTGCTATTAAAGATAGTGGCAAGTTTCCTTCCTGGGGACACACATTACAGATATGATTCAACCCAGGAGACTCTGAGGTCTTTATTGCATAGTGTGATAAAGGTCTGAGTGGTTGCTTCCATCATTTCTTTTCTCCCTTCTAGGACTTGGTATATTTTTAATATGCTGTTGTTATCTCCACATGACATTTCTCCCTCTCCTTATAGATACCTGCCATCCAGAGAAAGACTGTTGAGCTCAATGGGGTCCTTGTAACACATGCATTAATAACATTGCGTGAATTGACTATAAAATGTGCACAGCATTATTCCTGGTATGATGTTGCAGTTTGATTGGTGTGTTCCTTTTTGATGTTTTAATATCTCAGCATCCCTAAATTTTATTTTTTTGTAGGTATGCCATGAGAGCAATCTATATTGCAAAGGGAAGCCCATTGCTTCCTCCAGCTTTTGCTTCTATATTCGATGATCTAGCTTCGTCCTCGCTAGATGTCTTTTTTGATCCTTCACGTGGCTTGCTTAATCTTCCTGGTGTGACCTTAGGTATCTCTTTTTTCTCTCTGAATATGCTTGCAAAGGAAAACTGGGATGCGTTCGAAATTGTTGCTTGATGTCCTTTTGTAGCCGTACTTGTCATCTATATCAATAAATAAGGCGTATTGGGCTCTCGATGACAGAGTGACCTTATCTTTTTGGATGTTTTTACTCTTCTTTAGTAATTGGTGTGACTATGTAACTGCTCTGTTTTTTTCTGATATTTGTAGTGGAAAGAGAGTTAGATTGAATTCCTTTTTGAGTATTTCTTTCTTCCTGTTTAAATGGCTTTATTGCAATGTGATTCTGGCCTGATTCACGAGTTTATGAATTAGGCACTCTCAAGCTCATCAGTAAATTCATTGATAATAAAGGTTTTTCTGGAACAAAGCGCTACTTTGGTGATTTGGGAAAAACGGTAGGTTTTTGTTTGTTCTCAATTCATAGACTATTTAAAGTTGCTTTGAGCTGCATAAGATTTCATTCTGTTCCATTTGCAGCTGAAAACAGCAGGGTCCAATATACTATTTGCTGCAGTCACTGAAATATCAGATTCTGTTCTCAAGGGAGCAGAAGCAAGTGGTTTCAATGGAATGGTCAGAAATTCGTTTGCATCTTGTTATTTGTCAAATGTTAATATTGGATATATTTTCTCAACTGTTTGGATTACATAATTTTTGTAGGTACATGGTTTTCACCATGGAATTCTTAAATTAGCTATGGAACCATCACTTCTCAGTAGTGCTTTCATGGAAGGTGGCCCTGATAGGAAAATCAAGCTTGATCGGAGTCCTGGGGTTGATGAGGTAATTTAAGAGCAAAATTCTCTTTTCCTCGGAAAGTATGTTGCTTCGGGGCTTGTATCTATATCTTCCTTTACGAATTCATTTTTTGACAAATTTGAAGTTAAGATCATATAAGTAACTGTGAATGCTCCTCCTATTAAATTTATCCGATCAATTTTATAGTAATAAATGTGTTTGTGGATAAGGGTAACTGGAAATTGGATCACAGTCAGAAAGAACATCCACTAATAGTTCTGATGTTTCCTTCTCCCCACAAATAGTATTGCTTCCATAATTTACTGAGAGTCTTGACCCTTTTGCTTTCAATTATGCAGCTATACATCGAGGGTTACCTTCAAGCGATGTTGGATACAATGTACAAACAAGAATATCTTAGGGTGAGAGTCTTCGAAAACCAGGTAATTTCTTATGGGTACTGTTATGTTACCCCCGTAGTTCATACATCCATTTCTTGTCAGTATACTAAAACAAAATGTCAGCTGCTTGGATAAAGACGTCTGTTATCACCATTTGGTTAATGTTGCTGGTGGAAACTGATTTCATAGAATTTTGGCACAGAATGCTCCCCATTGTCCATATTCCCGAAGGCCTATGCTATAGATGATTTGACAAGATTGATATTTCAAATGTTCATTTTCCTATAGGTTGTTCTCAAAAACCTTCCTCCGAGCAGTTCGCTTATAGATGAAATTATGGAAAATGTAAAGAGCTTTCTTGCAAGCAAGGCATTGCTGAAGGGGGAACCTTCCACAGCTTATTCCCTTCGACACATACGCGGAGAAACGGTAAGAGTGAGTTAAGACTACAACATGCATACTAATCCAACGGATTAGTTCTTTTCCACCCGCCTCTCTTCTCTTTCCCCTTCCCTTGTCATGAGTGTAGAACGTTTTACTTGCTGCCAGACCACTAAAAGAAATGAAAACTAGTGACAATATGTTAAGTGATAATATGTAATTTGCCATTGGTTGTATTTAGTAAGTGATTCAAAAATTATTTTGTCACAATGATGATTTTAACAGGTTTATAGCGACAAGGATTGTGGATGAATTCTTAGTATTGACACTTAGTGACACATGTCACATGTATTGTGACAACTTAGTAACAATGAAAATCTTATCACAAATGATAGTGATCATGTTTATTGGCATTAGGTTCTTGCTATTCATTTGTCACCAATTCCCTATAATGACATATAATGACAAGTTAAAACACTAGATTGTGTCACAGTTAAATTATATTGTAACAAAACAAGAACTCTTATTAATTGAAAAATCTCATTTTCACTTAATACATGTTACCGGCTATAATTTCGCATTGTCACTTAATTTCTGTTGCTAATATTTTTCTGTAGTGGAATGCTAAAAACGTTAATGTATGGTCACTCTTGAAACTTGTTACATGATATTCTGGACAGAAAAATTTCTGAACTCTTAGAGATTCTCTTTGTTAGTAAGTCTTCCTGCAATTTTTTGCTCTCATCAACAACAACCAACTCTTACAACAGGAATGGAGACTCGGGCCTACTATACTGACTTTATGCGAGCACCTGTTTGTGAGTTTCATGATTCGTTTGCTTCGAAAGCAGTCCGGGAAGGTCATGAGTAGAATCAAGTGGAAGGATAAACTGAAGGCGGACGAGGAGAAAGCCATTGTTCCCTCGACCAGTGGTGAGGAACAGAAGGTGAGGCTTATATGGAAATGGGGGATCGGCAAGTTTGTGCTTTCAGGTATAGTTGCATATATCGATGGCCGTTTATGTCGGAATATTCCAAATCCTTTAGCAAGAAGAATTGTTAGTGGTTTCCTGTTAAGTTTTCTCGATCAAAGTAATGACAAAACCAAGTAAAGCAAAGAGAATAACAGATATAAGAATTTTCTTCAACCAAGTGGAATCTTTGTAATTCTTTTATAGGTAACTTTATGGTTCCTTAATTGCTATATTTTGTCATGCTAATTGTTTTATCTTGTTGCATTTTATAATGTCCTTGAGCTTGTGCTGCTGAATCGACGTTGCTTCATGAGTTGATGTGTTATCTAGAGCTGTTTTGGTGATTTAATAGGGTTAGGTTTTTGTTTGGTAGTTGGGATGCCGAGTCAGACATTATAGAACCTCATAATAATAAAGAGAAAAGAATAGGAGGGTGACACACCAAGGTAAAATTCTGTCGGAATTCATTAGGGTTCAAAATTGGGATAATTACCTCAATGTCTATAGAAAACTTTCTTCCCGTTAGTTCAGTTAGTGAAAATATAGAGTAGAGTTTGTAGGTATATTTGTAATATATTTCACCTAAATATCTTACATTTTCATGTGGTTTAATTGTGGTGTTATACAAGCTTCGCTAAGTTTTTCGTAAGCTGAACTAATAAATCTATTGGTATAATTTCCAAGATTATAGGTAGTATTTTTTTTAATTAGACAAAACCTCAAGGATGGTAATTATCCTTTAAAATTGGTAATTTTTTATGTAATGGGTTTGGACTCATAGGCTTTCCTCCTGTGAAAAATTAAGAAAATTACGTGAGAAATGACCAGCAAAGCAATTAGCAACTATGAGAGTGTTTGGGTGAGTTTATAAGCTCTTCAAAACATCTTATAAGATGTTTAAGAGTTTATAAGATCTTATCAAGTGTTTGGTAAAAATTTTAAAAAAAAATCTTATTAGTTTTCAAAGAAATATGTTAAGAGTTTATAAGTTCTTTTTAGAAAAGTATGAAACTCTTAATTTATTTTTAAGATCTTAACATGCGCTTTTATTTTTAATCATTTTAATTACAATATTGCATTACTAATATTTTATAAGTTAAAATGTCTTATTTCATCCGAATACTTAACAATTTATTTTTAAGATAAGATCTAATATTTTATAAGTTCTAAAAACATCTTATTAGATGTAGGATGTTATAAGATGTTTTAAATAAGCTTTAGCCAAACACCCCCTCTATAGCATTTATGTTCGGGTGTGATCTTGGAGTTTTTTCACTATTGCTTATGATGTACATTAAGTACATGTTTATATTTTTATGCATATTTGTGAAAGACACGCTTTCACGTTCCAAAAAGAAAAAAATAACTAAGCCCCCAGATTTGAACTTGAAACTGGGAGTCAGCCATCTAGCCCATTGTTTATGCATATATACATATATATAATATATTGTATTGCCTGCCTATGGTCGTCTCTCAGAAATGCGAGTGGAATTCTTCTGAAACAATCTTTCAAAACAGCCTTACCTCATATGTATACTGACAGTGACATTTGTTCTTTAGCTTGTACTAAGACTTGCTGGATTGGAATTGGTTAATCAATATTTGTATAAAGAAACTGCCCCCCGCACACACACAGCATCCTCTATTGGTCTTTTACTTAAAATTATGTCGAGGCAGCCCATTCTGACTGTCGCCGTCCAATATTTGAAGATAACAATAAATAATTCATGTACTACATATGTATTCAAAAGGTGATTTATATTTATATTTATATTTTGCAATAAGTCGCATTGCTCGAGTCTGCCCTTAGAAAACGAACCAAATGTACATCAAAGTCAGTGAAACTTTTCGATAGAATCAAGGTCGCGTTGCACGATGTAATCTTGCATCTAAAGAAAGAGGAAGGATTTTGCCCGCATTGTTGTAATTCTATTTCTTTCCTCCCTCTCCAAATAGTATGTTCAGATTCCACTAAACTACAATACACTAGGATTAATCAGGTGGGCACTAAAAGCCATAGCCCACTTTCGGAAAATGTAAACCACTACACAATTTAATACAACCTGCGGGACCAATTCTATCAGCTTTTTAAACAGCCAACCAAGGCCCACAGAAATAAAATAATCCCCTCAGTCATTAAAAAAGAACCAAAGCAAGTCATTTTTCATATACACCATTTTCCAAAGATCTCTTTCTCTATATATAGTCCCTTGTGGTCTTAATTCTCAATTCTTTGGCATCTACCCTTTGTGTACTTGAAATATCATCGATCATTTTTGCAAGAAGTTCTTATGGCTTTTATGGTCTCCAACAACCAACCATCTTTCTCTGATAAAGCAGAGAAGGTGAGCTTCAATAGCAAAGATGGGAGTGAACCCATAGGCTCAGTCTCGAGCCAGCTCTTTCTGAAATCATCGTCCCACAGTCTCGACAAGGATGTCGTGCTCCGGCGGCTTCGCCACCACAAGACCATGAGCAAGGTTAAGAATGCCTTCCAGGCTA
>JACFYI010003848.1:3188-20188 GCA_014898755.1 Handroanthus guayacan
ACTCTCCCCTATTTTATCCGATATCCAATATTCAATTCCCACCCAAAGCATAGGCAATGATTTTTACGAATAGTAGGGCTCAAGATGTTCAAGTCGATATTCTAGTACATATATATGTCAAGATAACCGTATTTACGGCAATGGAGTTCACAACATACCAAGATATCGAAATCAACAACATACTTTTAGGCTCAAAAATTGAATATCACATGAAACGTAAACGGAGCATGGAATCAAGAATAAGGGCGAAAGCCATGAATCTTACCGTTGTCCTATGATCGATTAAGTGAATTTTGAGTTTCCAAGCTTTGGTTCACCTTTCGTATCGATTCCTATACAAGCACAAGCACCCGTATTAAGTCCTATATTCATGTCTAAGCTAGACTAACAAGTTTAATCCAAGCTTACTAAGTAGGAGTGTGAAGTTTCCTAGGAATTTCCCTTGGTTTCTTCAAGTTTTGTGTATAAAAATGTGGATGTATGTGTATGAAAAGAGAGAGGGCCGAGAGTTTGAGAGATGGAGGGGTGTGGAATCAATTTTCAGATTCAAAGGAGGGTTATGGGGGAGTTTCAAGACCCAAATTACTTTTATTGGACATAAAATGAGCTTAGTCACAACTTGGTTATCATTAAGGGGTGAGTTGTCTTCCTCCAATTTTGTTTCTTTTTCCAAGAGCATGACTTAGCTTGCGTATTCATCACTTTTCAGAATTTTGGGGATAATTATCTATCATATACATAAAAAAATTTTGACTTATTTGATGTGTCTACATATATATATACATGGGCTAAAATTGGGAGATGGTTGGGCCATCGTTTTAATCAAATTGGGTTTAATTCGGGTCGAATCTTTCGAGAAATGTTGAGGCTCAATCGAGAAAATGTATTTGGACACGTGATATGTGAATTTGAAATTGAAACGTTACTTATTTTCTTGAATTTGTTTTGAATTCCCAAAATTGGTGAATTTTGAAATTCGTACGTTAAGGAAATCCTTGGGTGTCACACACATCCACCATGCTATTAATGTTGAATTATTGGCTACTGCTTTCGCCATGACTATTAATCTTTTGGTTGTAAAAAGTCAATATTTTTGTAGTGAATAGAATCAAACGATACTATTATATAATGGGAAAATTACAATTTTCGTCCTGTAACTATGTCATTTTTCACTTTTGGTCCTGTAATTATTGAATTAACAAACTTAGTCCTGTAACTTACGCCAATTTTCTTTTTTTATCCTTTTTTCGCCGGAGGTGAACTTTGTCCGACCAAAATCCTACGTGGCTAGTCGGAAGTGTGACTGTAAGCTGAGGTGTCAGTTGACGTGGACGTGCCATGTCAAATTTTGATCGGACAAAGTTTACCGCCGATGGAAAAAAAGACGAAAAAGAAAAATTGGCGTAAGTTACAGGACCAAGTTTGTTAATTCAATAATTACAGGACCAAAAGTGAAAAATGACATATTTATAGGACAAAAATTGTAATTTTTCCATTATATAATCAAATGTTTTTTTTTCCTTTTAGATAAACGTACATCATGATCAATACAACAATATAAGCACTTGAATACAGTCAAAGGCCAGATATATTAACAAGGGGTTAAATACATTTTACCCCCTTGTATTAGTAATTACAAAAGGGAAGATAACCGCTATATTTTTTAGTTGCAAAATATCCCCCTTTATTTTGGAATAATCAGGTCATAAAACCCTTATCACTATGTTATAAGGGATATTTTTGAACTATAGAATATGTTTAACTTTAATACAATGAGGTATCTTAAAATTAGAAAAACTATAGGGGGTAAAATGTATTTAACCCTATTAACAAGTACCAAAAAAATCTCCAAACTATTATGTAGAATAATCAAAGCTATCGTGTGGTACAGGAAATCAAACTCATAACTAACTTAAAAAAATAAATAAATAAATAAAACTCATAACCTTTTGGTTATGAAACCTCCATCTCGTCATTAGGACAAGGGTTCATCAATGTAATGGAAGGAGTTCTTTCGTCATAATTGTGTAGTCTTGACTGAATCTTGGATTCATAAAATTTGTAATGTTTGAATGTCTTAAAATGAAAACTAGGGCGCTACCTGTTGAATTTTGCACCACACATGTCTCACATACTTTGGTTGCAAATCACTCGGATGCGTGCCTTATGTTATTTTAGGCTATAATTCTCAATAGTGGTGACTCCAAAATCTTAATTCAGTAGAATTCCTTTAAAATGCTATTAAATAATAAAAATTATTTAAAAAAAATATATCCACCAAAAAAATATGGCGAATTAGCATATCAAAACATATATTATGGTAAAATAATAGAAAAAATTTTACGTATCCAGTAATACAAAAAACTATGAAATGATTAACAAAACAATTCACTAAAACCCTATTAAATTAATAGAAACATAAAATTTTAATTCACTAAAATTGCTTTAGTTTGGCAAATTGGTTGAAATCTAATAAGCATGAGTTATGAATAGAGTAATTTGGTTTGATTATTAGATGTTGACAAAAAAATAATGATAATAACTGAATTGAAGGCCTCTTCAAACTTCAAATTCTAGTGTTAATTAACCCTTCACATCCCCCAACTTTTCATATTATTGAATCCTAAACTTTCATTTATTAATTTGTTGTCGGCTTAAAAGTGGGGTTCTACATATACACACACTACAGTATAGCATTTGAATATATATATATATATATATTATAGTTAAAAAAAGGAAAAAGAAAATTTCAGTGGGTTCATGGCATCGCCACTGATTCTCAATATTTTCAAGGGTAAAGGTATCCTCTTTCATTCCAACACTGTTGTAAAATGATAAAAGAAAGATATAAAGTTATAATTTCATTATTCAATTTACAATGATATACTTAATCTTTTAAATTTTCCTTATTCAAATGTCATTAATTGAACTATCAAATTGAAATTAAAACAATGTTAAATTCAATATGAAATTTTAACATATAACGCTATCGATTTACTAAAATTTCAATTTGGTTTATTTTGAATTTAATACCTTCTTTAGGCAATTTGTATTTTGTTTCTTAGACATCCTTGCAAATTTTCTAATTTATTTAGGAAGGATTATAAGCTTAAAATAATTATTAGAAGTTTATCTTAGCAGCTAATTATTTAAAAAGTTAATAACAAATAAATTGTAAAAAATTAAATTTTTTTCCTGGACAAATTTGGAAACTCACAAATGTTGCAAATGTAAAAAGAGAAGGAAAAAAAAAGGGAAGAAGAAGAAGAAGAAGAGGAAGAAGAAGAAGAAGAAAAAGAAGAAGTGTTGAAATGGAAAAATGGGACAAAATTCTTCATGAAAAATTGAAGAATATAACTTGAAATAAATTAGGACAATTAAGTTATTTACAATAAAAGAATATGAACATGAAGTATAGAAGATAAGGTATGAAATGCAGAAATTACCACCCAAAATTATTTTATTGGTTGTTAATATTATTGTGAATTTTCATTTTTTCATAACTTCCAAATATATATACTGAGCTAAAATTTAATAATTTTCAAAGATATTCTTGACACTCATTCACACACACTCAGAAATCAATACCATAATCGATCTTATTAAAAAAAGAAAGAGATTTTCATGTTCTGAAAATGCGGTCTAAGTACTAAATTTTAGTTTTTCAATTTTATTCTTCACAATTACAACCAAACCTCTATTTAACTGAAAACAACTACTGTACTATCTTTAACTTGAACTACTCCATTATATATGATTGCAACTACTCCTTCGTAATAATTTTTTCGTTAATATTTTTCAGTAGTCATATCTTTTATTTTTATACTTTTATAATTCATTTATCAATTTATTTGAAAGAAACAAAATATATCTGATGAAAAGGTCGAGGCTACAATTGAGCAATTTTGTCTTGATTTTGAATTTGCAGTACTAATAATTTATTAAGGATTTAAAGCAATTTCATTAATCGTCGTCTTTTGGATGAAATGACACTCTCTCTCCTTTCCATAGGAGAGGTGTAGGTTCAAATAACACCAGTAGCTTCTGGTCTTTGTCTACTGTATGGTAGTATTTATTTACTAAACGGTAGTTTATAAAATTTATCTTATATTTAGTTTTTATATTTGATCTTTGAAATATATTCATATAATAATGTTGTTGTAACGATTAAATAAAATTGCTTCTCTCTAAAAAAATAAAAAAATTCATTTATTGCTCAAATTAATTTCAAATTTCTTGATTTTCCAATTTGTCAAAATATTCCAACTAATAATAACTACATTTTATAAAATATTCTAAATATTCTTTATACTCATTCACATGTGAATATATTCACTAATAGAAAACACAGTTTTAATGATGGAAATTATTGACTGGCTTGTCATTGATAATTATTAATGATTTTTCAATGCATATTCTATCAACACATATTAGTCCTACAATTTCCTGAAACCCGATGGGAACTCACCGAAATATTGTTCCAAATCTCGGCGCCAAATTCTCCAATGACCAAAACTATTAGAGTGTCAGAAATTTTTTATTTTTTATTTTTTTTATTTTTTTAAGGAAAAATGCTGAAAAACTATTGATGGAATGCCCATCGGTTGATTGTCCACTAACTAAAATGATTGATGCCCTAACAAATAGGGATAGGAGTAGGTCAGGTCGGGTCAGGCTTGCCTTCAACAAGTTAGGCCTATTATATAAATCATAGATGTGAATCAGGCATTAAGCTGGATGAGATCTGTGACGTTTTTCAAGGAGGTGTTGAAACTGTTTTATATGCACTAAAGGAGTGCCATTTTGCTAGGCAAACTTGGGCCCTATCAAATCTGCCCCATGTCGTGATACAAAGAACTCAGACTTCCACTGAAGATTGGTTGAAACAGGTACATAGCTCGCTTGATGACGTGTCTTTTGACTTTTTCTTGGTCATTTGCTGGTTGCTATGGTTTAGGCGAAATAACTCCTTGTTTGGTAATAAGATTGCTTCACCTATGGATGTTGTGAACCTTGCTGGGGATTTTTTGGAGAACTATAAAGCTGCAAATCAGGAGATAGCTTCATCTAACAATAGATCGGATATTGTCAAGTGGCATTCTCTGCAACCGGGTAAGGTTAAGTTGAATTTCGATGCAGCTGTGTTCAAGAATGTGGGTTTGGTTGGCCTTGGGGTAATTGCTCGAAACCATGAGGGCAAATGCTTGGCTTGGGATGCACAAATAGTTGCTGCCCCGTTGAATGCTAAAGTGGCCGAATCATTAGCAGCTCGGAGTGCGGCCTTTTTATGCCATAACCATGGCTGGAAAGATGTCTTTCTTGAAGGGGATTGCCTTTTAGTTGTCTCAACGCTCAACGAGGATTCTGATGTTTGGTCTAACTTAGGACTGATTCTCGTCGATGTTAAGAATTTGCTTTGTGATTGTGATAGAGTTCAGTTTGATCATGTTCGTAGAACCGCCAATACGGTTGCTCATCTTCTTGCTAGAAATGCTAGGCTGCTTAACATTTCTAGGTGTTCCATTCTGGATGTAATTCGTGATGCTTTGGCATCTGACATTGCTTGAGTTCTTTCAATATATCTTCTATTGTTCCCCTCAAAAAAAAAAAAAGAAAAAGAAAAAAAAATCAGGCATTTTACTTGATATAGGCTCTCTTAAGGCCTGACCTCTCCGAATCATTTTAAATTTTTTCAAAGCTCAGACCTAGCAAGGAAAAACCTATTTTTAATGAAATTTTAATTATACTTAAATCTTGTATAGGCATAGGCTTTTAACAACTCAGACCATAATTGACTTAAAATTCTTATTGGCCTTAATACTCTATAATTTATAGTATGTAAAATAATTGATAATTATGATACACTTAGCTGAACCACAAAGAATAAAAACATAACCTAATATTATTATAAGCCAAATCGAACCCATATCCATGTGAAAAAGACAACTTTAATATTAAGAATACAATATACAATCAATAAAGTTTCATTAATATAAAATATAAAAGTTCTATCTTGTATAACTATTATAAATAATTAAATATACATTATATAATTTAATTAAACATATAGGTCGGCTTGATAGATTTTACAATGCTCTGTTAACTAAATAAGATTATTCAAAAGCCTTAATTTGACCTGTTTGCTGAATAAGTTAGGTTTCGTGAAAGATAGACCATAGCCCTGACAAGATGCATAGCCTATTCCTATCCCTAAGCCTTACTGTTGACAGATAAATTGTTCATGATTCTACGATTTTATTTTTCACACTACCAATGGTATGACCAAAAATTAAACATTGGTAATAGTTTGAGATAGGGTATAGAGTTTAGGATTTGGGTACGTTATAATGTAATTGAGACGAAATTTCAAAATCGAATCAAATTCAATGGTAATTATACAGTGACCAAGTAATAATAAATGTGCTATCTATGCAAAACATTTTCGAAAATTACATGCACGAAACGGATCGTTGTATATATATATATCGGTTACTTCTAATACATGGAATCAATATGCATATCTTATAATTGTGTTTAATTAATCATAATCAATTTGACAAATATTGATAATTAACACATTACATTCTTACTAATGAATATTGAATGAAAAAAGAATTACATTATTTACTAAATTTATAACAACAGTACAAGTGAAAAAGGAAAAATATAATATGAATGACAAAAAGTTGTGTGACAATGTGAAGAATGTCGCTAGTAATAGATATCAAATGACAGTTATTTTTGTTATGTCTCCAATAGGGGTGTAAACGAGCCGAGTTCGAGTCAAGCTTGGCAAAAATTCCAGGCTCGAGCTTGGCTCGCTTACAAAATTGATGAGCTTGAGCTTGAGCTCAATTGGGACTTGAAATCCAAGCTTGAGCTCAAGCTTTAATCAAGCCTGATAGGCTTGTTTTTTATTAAAAAAAAAGAAATTTAATAAATATTACATATATATTTTTAATATTATATAATATGTACTATATTAGATATTAAAAATATATTTTTAATATAATATATATTATATATATTTTTTATTATATATTTTTATATTAATTATTATTATGAATATTTATATATTATATAAATTTTATAATAATATAACACATATAATATATATTTTTTTAATAATGGCCTAGACTCACGAGCCTTCCAACCAGTCTGTTGGAGCTTGAGCTCATTAAGGCTCGACTCGAGCTCGATTAACTTCGAGTCGAGTCCAGCTTTTTTGCTTCAAGTCGAATCGGAGCGACTCACCTTATACCGCTAGTTTTTAAAAATATATTTTAGATGACACTAACTTTTATTTTGCCATGAAAACTAGTGTTTTAAATTGTACTTGTAGACAACTAGTGATACGTCTATATATATTGACAAAATAGTAATAAAAAAAATAATTACTATAATTTGATGATAAGATTTTTCACAGTTAATAGATATCGCCATATGTGTATCACTGATTGTCTATTGTGATAAATAAAATTTTTGTAACTATTAAATTTGTTAAAATTAATTGTGTGACATAATCCAACTTTTATCTCTTTCTATACAAAATTATAGATAGCTTTCATATGTCATTATTATTATATATATATAGACACACACACACGCACACATTAATTTGTACTGGTATTTGAATGAAATCTTAAATTTTCACAAGATATTCGATTATCAAAGGCATCTTTCCTATTTTGCCATACATTCTTAGTTATCCACTGGATTTGCTGATTACTTCCAACAATTTTCACATGAAAAGTCACTTATATTAAAATAACAATAACAATGACAACAACATTATGTTTATAAACTAATTGCAAAATTGATAATGGACCTTGTAAGTACATTATATTCTACGAGATGTTCTTCTAAAGTTCCAGGCATCATGTATTAACACTTGAATTTTAAAGTTAAATTCAACTTTCTAATTTGACGTTATGCAGAAAATATAATGTTCTTAAAAAATCCATTTGTCCATCTCAAAGTTAAATTCAAGTTAATTTTAATTAATATAAGAGCATTCCGAGAAGCAAGTATATTTTTTTACTCAACAATCAAAACTAAAATGTTGCAGAATTGATTTTGGTACGAAAAGTTGGGTATGAAAACAAAATGTCCCCAAATTACTGTACTTTCGGTGGAAAGTCCCAGTTCTCGCTGGTTAAAGCGTTGAACACTATCAACCGTCGCCGACCAGATCCCACTCTGTCACCGCCACGTGCATTTATCACTACTAGTCGGTGGAGGTGAGGTGAGGGCGTAGGCCCCATCAAACCAGCGTAGAAAACAGTTAATAGGCGTCGTTAAAGATCTGCTCTAGTGGACGAGATTCCACCACCTGGAATCTGAGCAGCTTCCTACAAACTACCGCCGGCGACTGTAGGTATTTACAAGATTATCCGTTAGTTGGCGACTTGGCGTCGGTCTTTTGACTTGGATTGGATCATTTAATTTTTCGTTTTGGATAACGTAATAGGATAATCAATGGGAATACGTTGGATTAAATTATCATGGCCGACCAAAAGTATTTGCTAGGAAGAGTGTTGATAATGACTCATCATTAATCAAAATTAGTCCTCCAATATTCCGACAAATTCCGTTTGGTTCGTTGATCAGTTGTTGAATCGTACTCCAATTACACTTCTTCTTCTTTTTTTGTTTTTTTTTCTTTTTTCTTTTTCATTTTGTTTTGTTTTTTTTTCTTTTTTTTTTTAAACTTTTTTAGTGAAAATGGTGAATCCCATAATGTGATCTAAATAAAAGCTAATTAATAATATAGTATAAAAATATAATATAGCAAGCAAATAATTGTATGATAATAATATGAAAATTATAACTAATGGGGAGAATTGGGCTTCTTTTTTTTATTTTACTTTTTTTTTTTTTTTGGTAATTTTAGTCTATTAGGCTCAAATTAGGCTTTTTTCTCAGACTATTTTTGACGTGTTTCTCTTTTTTTATGTGATATTTTTATTTTGTCTCCTGTGAACACATGACATTTCCACTTGAATTTAAAGACACAAGGGTAGAAAAAGGAAAATTACAGAATTGGTCTTGTAAATTAATCTTATTTGCGAAAATAGACATTAACTAATGGGGTTGGAATATATATATATTTACAGCAATTACAGTTCTTTTACTATCCCTAGCAATAAAATAGGATTACAGAACACCAAAACATGACAATGTCCAACACAAACAATCTCGAAACACACAATAGCTGTCTTTCAACAATATAGGAATAGACTCTTGTAAATCCAAGAAGAATTATAACCATCTAGAATAAAATTAACAAAGTCTTCATGTTTTTCAATTCCTAATTCAAAATAGCATTTTTCATTTTAGCCTTGCCACCGAGCTCCTCCCCTATCTTCAAGTTCTCTGCATCCTTGCTATAACGTGTCAGAGTATTCACATTTGATGACCCTAGCTCCTGCACCAATGAGTTATCCACCCTACTAGGAGAATGAACAGCCATGCACTTTGCCCTTACAAGCATGGAAGTGCCTTCTAGGGTTTTCTTCTTTTCATAAAGTTCAAATTAAAACCACCTCTTTGTAGAAGCAGGCCATCGATATTGATATGTCAGCCATTTTTGTTAACTTCGTTTGATTTTTAATCTCTGCAATTGAAAGAGGATAAAGGGGGACAACTTTAAGTCAGTAACTCCCATATCACAGTTTGCAATTGCAACAATTTCCAGATCATTTAGAGCTTATGTTGAATTTGATTTCTTTCTATTCTTTAGGTTGGACTTCTAGTAGTAAGCTTTTGAATTATTTACTTTATGAAAATTTTCAGTTTTTGAATTTTATTTCTTGAATTTTGGTATGGTTTGTTTCGATTTAAAAGGCTTAATGTCCACAAGCTCTTGCACTTAGGGGCATTGTCATGCTATATTTAGTTTGAAGGTGAGGATGACCGATTAAAACATGTAAACACAATGGAAATCGTAAAACAAAAACTTCATTCATCACATAAATGAAAGATTATCCCTTAAGATCCACTTATGGCCTTAAAAATTGGATCAAAAGTGAGAAAGCTATCTCTAACTCAAGACAAACACCTTGCATAAGGAAAGGAAATTTTTCTTCAATCTTTGCTCCAGGTCAATGGATGATCCAATCTCCAATTGGTTGATCTTCAATCCCCAAACTTCACCAATATTTTGATCTTCAATTTTCAATTGTAGATCCACTCCAAGTAGAATCTCAAATGGTGATTCTTCCAAAGATATCCAAACACCAACAATGCAACCAATCCTCTATGGAAAAGATTAGAAAAACTCTTAGAAGAACTTCTTAAAGATCTAAAAATATGAAGGAGATGAAGGAGAATTTGAGAGAGATAATCAACTTAAATTGGGAGGGGAAAATAAACCAAACATTATGTGTGCATTAGAAGAGGTGGCCGAACATTGAGGGGTTATTTATAACCCCTTGTGGTCCTCGTGCCACATGTCAAAGTGCGATAGAATCTTCTAGATCCATCACATTGTTAGAGTAGTGCCCCACAGTCAATTAGATTTAGGTTGTAAAAACTGCTCTTGTATAAATGATCTTATTTGCAATATAAATAAAACAGCCATCTTCTTCTTATCCTTGCAAATTGTCTCATCAATAATCGATATGGAAGAAGTCTTCTAGATTATATAAGGCTATGAGGTTATGTCATGCATGCGATGGTAACCATGAAATTAGTCTCTAAATGTCTTGATCTTAAATTATCCAAGTTTTAGAATCTTTGACACGAGGATATCTTAGTTTGGATAGACTTGCACTAACGATGTATAATTCAAAGAGTTGAGTTATTGTCCCGTTTCATAGGTGATCGGTGTGGTTGACACCGGTCCATATTAGTGGGTACTTGTTAAGGAACAAATTTACTGAGAGACACGACATAGAGAATTCCATGAGGTAGCCGTAGTGGCATTTGGTGATGGATTATTTTCTATCTTACGATAGTGCATATAATTAGTCTTTAGACTTGAGGGACCAGGGTAACCTTATCGTAGGTCTTTGTTTTTTGATGTGTGTCTTGATCACCTATTAGCGGATCGCATGAGGTGCATGTTGGGGACAAGCTATCTACGCATGTAGGTTTATGGGTTCCAAGATAGGATCCGTTTTCTCGTCTTGATGAACGAGCTATATCTTCTATATTTTTTATGATAATTCGATTCAAGAAAATCTGTGCGCAAGGTGGTGTGTCGATTTGAAAAAGAGCTTCCAAAGTTGAATTCAAAAAAGAATCAATCATTAAGAATAAATACAGCTATTAGGGTCGCCGAAAATATCTTCACCCTAAGCATCAATTGAGAGATAAAAACGGATGGACCATATTTACATAGTATGCGTAAGTTGATGAGGTTCACACAAATTAATTCACCAATAAATTGGATTCTATGGGATTGAGGTTAGACATCAACTATGGAGATTAGATACTCTTAAATTAATAGAGATTAATTCGATGAGTGATCAATTAAACTGTTTAATTAATCATAAATAAAAAAAGATTACTGTCCATGTCTAATTAATTGATGAACCTAGGGGGTCACACTCTTCCTCGAAGATATCCTCGAGATGAATTTAATGGGGTTCTCTAATTAGATTAAAGAGAAAACACTTAAATTAGTTTTAGGCAAAAGAAGAGGAATTTTGACTAAAAGTCAAAAGTCTGACCAAAGTCAAAGTGAGTCTTCTTAGATAGATTAATTTAAAGAGTTAAATTAACCTAATTAGATTAATTTTTAATTTAATTCAATTAATTTCAATTATTGATTTTAATTGGTCCAAGTAGAAAAATTAATTAGAGAATATAATTTTGCTAATGCCAAGTTGGAAGATCATGTGACATTTTAAATAAGAGTTAATTAAAATACCATATGGAATATTCCACTTGGATGCCAAGTGGACCAATGGAATTTGAAAGGAAGAATCTAGATTCTTCTCTCCAACTTCCTTGCCACCTAAACCTTCAAGTAGGATATAAATTGATCCCCCCTCACATGTTTCTCCCTTTGGCTGAATTTTCTCTCAAATTTCAGCAAAATTTTGATTAAAATTCCCCCCTCCCCCTCTCTCTCCAAGCAACTACCTCTTCATCCATTCTCCATTGGAGATTTATCTTTAAGTTTTGATCTAACCAAAGGCTTGAGAAGATTCAAAAAGGAAATGTGGATCTAACTCAAGTGTGATTCCACTTTAAAATTGAAGAATCAAAAGTTGATTCAAGAGAATGGAAGCTCACGGCTTTGAGAAGATCAAAGGAGATTTGAAGATTTTTTTCAAGCATTGGAGTGGATTATTGAAGATCAAAGGAGATCAAGGTTTTGATCAAAGATTTGAAGAGAATTTTCGATCCTAAGGTGTTGCTTACGGCCAGATTGAGATTTTGATTTGATCAAAATAATTCTCTAACCTTTAAATCCAAAGTAATGCTCATATGGTGTTCTTTGAAAGTTTAGGTTATGTATTTATGGCTGATGAATGTAATTTTGAATTTATTCCATTGCGTTTGACTGATTTATGCCTTCATCCTCACCTTCACACACCATTCATGTTCTTGCTCCAATCCTATTGGCTAGAGCATGACCACTTAGGCAATACATTTCAAATTTTAGCAAAATGCAATTTCATTTGCTAGGAATTTAACCTTTATTTTCCTCCTTAATTTGGGATTTATATGGCCTTCTTAGATTTCTATTAATTTGAGTAGCCTAATTAAATTAACAGTTAATTTAATTTGGCCCAATCCAAATTAATCACTAATTCAATTAGGTCCACTAAGTCCAATTAGTAGATGTAGACCATGTAATTTTACCAAATTACTCTTAATCCTAATTTCATTCAATTTAACTTGTCACTTATTTATATTTAATCAAATTAAATATAAATAATTTTTATCTGTCAAAAATTAATCTTTCGAATTTTCATAAAAATCAAACCGTCATATATTTTCATCTATCTCTATAGATAAATTTTCTTATTTCTAAAATGTGTTTATCGTTTCGCTATTGTATGTGACTCTTTAGGTTCATCAATTAATTAGACATGAGCTCACAATCAATGTGATTTAATTAGTGAATAATTAACTCATTATGCTGGTTGATTAAGCTCCTTTAATCAATCACTCATACTAGATTAATCTCTATTAATCTCCAAGTGCCCAATCTCCATGACCGATAACTAGTCACATTCTCACGGAGTCCAACTAATTCGATGAATTAATTTTTAGAGTGAACCTATTTCACTTACAATTGCCATGCAAATACGGCCATTCTATTTTACTATCTCCCGATTTAGGTCTAGGGTAAAGATATTTATCGGCACCCTAATAACCCAAATCGCTATGAATATATTTTTGATAGTCGATTCATCTATGATTTATTCCTTTTGAAAGTGCCTTTTTCAAAAGGTCATGCTACCTTGCGCAAGGATTTTAATAAATCAAATCATCATAGATATCATAGGAGATCATCTCATTCTATGAAATGAGTAAATGGATCATTTTTTGGATCTCGCAAATCTCCATGCTATGAAACACATAAGTCCAAAATTTGTCCACTTTAATTTGCTAATAAATTGGGGTGAAGATAATAGCTTAAATGTTCATACACAAAGTTGCTATGGTTCCTCAAGTCAAAGGACTAATTATATGCACTATCATAAGCCTAGAAAATTTTCATTGCCGATAAGCCACTAGGGTTACCTTTTGGAATTTTCTAGATTGAGTTTTCGGTGAATTTGTTCTTCTAACAAGCATTCGTGAACGTGTATCGATGGCACTTCATCGTTCTCCTATGAAATGAGGAGAATCTCAAAACTATTAGAGTAATGCCCTGCAACCAATAGATTTTGGCTAGTAAAACTACTCGTGTCTAAATGATCTTATTTTTTCAATGTGAATGATATGACCATCTTCTTCATATTTTTTAATATTGTCTTGTCAACAATAAATATGAAAGAAGTCATCTAGATCATATAAGATTATAAGGGTACATCACGCATATGATGATGATCATGAAATTAGTCTTTGGAGGTCTTGATCTTAAAATTTTCAAGTCATAGAATTTCTGACATGAAAACATCTTAGATTAGGATAGATTTACACTAATGATGCATAATTCAAGGAGTTGAATTATTACCCCATTTTATGGACAAGTGATGTAGTAGACATCGGTGCATATTAGTAGGTGTTTGTTGGAGAATCACGAAAGACCGGAAATAAAGAAATCCATAAGATAGTTGGAGGTGAAGGATATGCATAAAAAACGTAAAATGCAATGGAAATCAATATTAATTTCATTCATCAACATGAATATAAGGTCAATATCCTTCAAAGTACCATGCAATTATGGTCTTTCCGTTTCCTATCTCTAGATTTGAGTCTAGGGTCAAGATATTAATCGGCACCCTAATAACTCAAGTAGCTATGAATCTATTCTTAATGATTGATGCCATTTGTGACTATTAAACTTCTTGGAAACTTCTTTCCAAATAGTCATACTACCTTGCGCAATGATTTTTATTTGAATCAATTCATCATAGACAGCATAGGAGATCATCTCACTCTACGAAATGAGTAAACGAATCCTCTTGTAGATTTCGCAAACCTCTACATATGAGTTACTGAAACCTGAAATCCACCTCGATGATTCACTAAGGAATCGAGTGAAAGATGAAAATTTAAGTACCCATACATAAGGTTATCGTGAATCCTCAAGTTAAATGACTAATTATGTGCACTATCGCAAACTTGGAGAAATTTTCATTGTCAATATGCCTTTTAGGCTATCTTATGGATTTCTCATAGTGAGTCTTCAGTAAACTTGTTCTTCTAATAAGCACCAGTGAACATGTACCGATAACTTTTATCATTCTCCCATGAAACGAGGAAAATTCTCAAAACTCCTTTTGAGATAATACTATGTTGATGCAAGCCTATTTGAATTTATGACGTTCTCGTATCACAAATTCTACGACTTAGAATATTTAAAGATTACGACTATAGAAACATATTTCATGATGACCTAATCCTCAGTGTCACCATGTCCCGTAGTCTTATGTAATCTAGAGGACTTTATCTAAATGCAGTTGTAGATAATATGAGAAAATAATGCAAGTAATGAAGATGGCCATAACTAATAATATTGATGAAAAAGACTATATTTATAAGATAGATTACAAGCCAAAATCTAAGTGGCTGCGCGGCACTACTTTAACAATCTTTCACTTGCTCTAAAGCCAATTCTCCATAATCTTTAGGCCCATCTTTTCAAAATGTCTCTGAAAGACCATTTGCGTTAGGGTTTTAGTCAGTGGATCTGCTATGTTCTCTTTTGAGGCAACACGTTCCACTCGTATGTCGCCTTTATCAATGATCTCCTTGATCAAATGATAATGCCTCAATATGTTTTTGGGCCATTGATGAGATCTTGGCTTTTTTGCTTGCGCAATGGCTCTGTTATTATCACAGTAGATAACAACTGGGTTGACAATGCTAGGCACTACATCCAACTTTTGGATGAAGTTTTTCATCGAAATACCTTCTTTTGTTGCATCTGATGTGGCAATGTATTCTACTTCAGTGGTTGAGTCTGCAGTGGTATTTTGTTTGGAACTCTTCCAACTCACTGCTCCTCTATTCAAGCAAAATATGTACCCATACATGGATTTAGGTCATCCACATCTGATTAAACCCTTGAGTTTCAATTCTCAATTTTTGTAAACCAAGAATAATTTTTCAGTCCTTCTCAAGTATTTAAGAATCACTTTTACGATGGTCTAGTGCTTTTCATTGGGTCGGCTTGGTAGCGTCTCGTAACACTTAGAGCACGCACTACATCCAGTCGTGTACTTAGTATAGTATACATTATGCTCCCTATTGTTGGCGCAGAGGGTGCTTTTAGACATCTTTATTCTCTCTTTGTCAGTTTTTAGGGCCATAGACCTAGAGAGAAAAAGACCATGTCCCACGGGAATGAATCTCCTCTTGGATTCACTCATACTGTACCTATTTAGTATCTTATCTATGTACGCACTTTTGGAAAGCCCCAATAATCTTTTCGATCTATCTCTATAGATCCGTATTTCCAATACAAAAGATGTCTCTCCCAAATCTTTTATGGAGAATTGAGTGGATAACCATGCCTTAGTATGCTCTAATGCTCTTGCCTCATTCTCAATGAGCCGGATATCATCTACATAAAGCACCAAAAACTGTATCGGGCTCCCACTAACTTCTTATACATACATGGCTCATACATATTTTATGAAGCCAAACCCTTTGACTGTCTTACTAAAACATATGTTCCAAATTTGAGACGTTTGTTTGAGTCCATAAATGAACATTCTAAGTTTACAAACCATTTGCTTGTTTCTACTGGATGTGAAACCCTTTGGTTGCTTCATGTAAATTTCTTTATCAAGGTTTCCATTGAGAAAAGAAATTTTCATATCTATTTGCTCTAATTCATAGTCATAATATGTGACTATGGCAAGCAAGATCTTAATGGATTTAGGTATTACAACCAGCGAGAAGGTTTTCTCAAAGTCTATACCCTGTCTCTGGGTATATCCTTTAGCAACCAATGTTGCCTTATACGTCACAACCTTTCCATTGACTGATAGCTTTCGCTTGAAGATCTATTTACAACTGACAAGTACTACACCCTCCGGTGGATCAACTAAAGTGCATACCGTATTGGAATTCATTTTGGATTGCATTGCTTGTTGCCAATGTCTTGATCCATATTTAACATGGCTTCCTTATAGGTCTTTCAATCTCTATACGATTGGCCGGTTTCAAGAGAGAACCCATACCTTTTGGGTTTTCTTCTAACTCGGTCAGACCTTCTAGGAAGGTGTGTGCTTTGAGGTTTACTTGCTTTTATTGATTGTGGATTTCCTTCTTTATTGTGAACATTATCAAATTCCACGATTTCGCCCTTTCTATGTAATACCCCGAGTTTTCCCTAATTAAGATTTCAAATCGTTAATTTTCTC
>JACFYI010003848.1:20288-34808 GCA_014898755.1 Handroanthus guayacan
ATCTTCAAGAGGCCGAATTATCTTGCTTGGAAATCCCCAAAACGTGAGCTACAACGCTTGAACAAACACTTGATTCCTCAATCTTTGTAGTGGATTCACACTTTGAAGTTGGATCCACACTTTCTCTTTTGAATCCTCTCAAGCTTATAATTAGATCTAAGCCCAAGGATGGAGATCTAATGGAGAAGATGAAGAAAAATTGGTTTTGGAGGGAGAGAGAATTCTTAAAGAAATTTTCAAATTTCTTTTTTGTTAAATTCAGCAAGGAGGTGCTTTTGGAGTAAGGAGGGAATTATTTATATCCCACTTGGAGTCCTAAGTGGCATGGAAGTTAGAGGGAAAGATCTAGATCCCTCTTTTCAAATTTCATTGGTCCATATAGCATCCATGCAGGATATTTCATGTGGTATTTTAATTAAAAATAGTACATGATTTTCCAACTTGGCATTTACGAAATTAAATTCTCTCTCCAATTCAATTCTCCTACTTGGATCAATTAAAATCTACTATAGAAATTAATTGAATTAAATTAACAATTAATTTAATTAGACTACTTTGACTCTTCAAATTAATCTATCTAAGAGGACCCACTTTGATTTAGTTCAAACATTTTGATTTTTAGTCAAAATTTTTTTTCTTTAGCCTAAAATCAATTTAGACAATTTTTCTCTAATCTCATTAGAGAATTTTCATTAAATTTATCTCAAGGACAATATTGAGGCAGCGTGATCTTCTAGGTTCATCAATTAATTAGACATGTGCTCGTAACTCTTTATGATTGATTTATGATAAATTAAATAATTTAATTAATCATTTATGGAATTAATCTCAATTAATTCTACAGAACCCAATCTCCATAGTTAATGTTTAATCTCAAGCCTATGGAGCTCAATTTATTGGTGAATTAATTCGTGTGAATCTCATTTACTTACGCATACTATGCAAATACGATCCCTCCATTTTTAGGTGCAAGCCATCTACGGATAGAGGTTTGTGAGTTCCAAGAAAGGATTCGTTTTCTCGTCTTGATGTGCGAGTATGTCTCCTATATTTTCTATGATGATTTGATTCAAGAAAAATCCTTGCGTAAGGTAGTATGTCAATTTGGAAAGGAGTTTCCAAAGTCGAGAACATAAACGAATCAATCATTAAAAATAGATTCATAGATATTGGGCTATTAGGGGCGTCGAAAATATCTTAACCTTAGGCCACAATCGGGAGATGGAAAACGAAGGGACCGTATTTGCACGGCACACGTAAGTAAATAAGGTTCACACTACAATTAATTTACCAATAAATTGAACTCCATAGACTTGTGGTTAGACATCGATTGTGAAAATTAGGTACTCTAGAATTAATAGAGATTAATTCTTGAGTGACTAATTAAACTGTTTAATTAGTCGTTAATTGTAAGAGTTATGAGCCCATGTATAATTAATTGATGAATCTAATGGGTCACACGCCTTTCTCGATTTAGTCACGATATGAATTAATGAAGATTCTCTAATTAGATTAGAAAAAATTATCAAAATAGGATTTAGGAAAAAAGAAGAGAGAATTTTGATTAAAAGTCAAAATATTTGACTAACGTCAAAACTGGTCCTGTTGAATAGTTTAATTTGAAGAGTCAAATTATTCTAATTAAATTAATAGTTAATTTAATTCAATTAATTTTTATAGTTGAATTAATTGATTCAAGAAGACAATTTAAATTAGGAGAAAAATTAAAATAGGTATTTAAAGTGAATTAGAATTTATATAGCACTTTAATTAATTGTTAATTAAAATGCCACATAAATTAACCAACTTGAATACCAAGTTGGAGAAGATATTTTGAAGAGAAGAACATAGATTTTTCCCTCCAAAATCACCTTGCCAACTAAGCATCCAAGTTGGCAAGGATCACACTTTAAATACCATGCTATAACCACCCTCATTTTTTGGCCACACTCTCTTTGTAGATCAAATTGCTGAAAATGTTTTTCCCTCTAATTTCTCTCTTCATCTCCCAAATTCTCTTATAGATTCATACTTAGATCTTCCATTTAATCAAAGATCTAGAGTGATAATCTAACGAGGAAGAGTAGATCAACATTAGAGGTGTGATTCCACTTGACATTAGATGATCAAAAGTTGATCAACACTTGGAGATTTGTTCACTGTTTTAAAGTGAAGTTGGAAGAAAATCTTTCGATCCAAGGCGTGCAATCGGTGATCAAGACTTCAAGGTGATATTGAAGTGGTTTCATCAAGATTTGGAGAAGATTCTTGAAGTTTGGAGTGGATCAAGGTGTTGATAGAGTGAGGGAACAAATTTCGATTTCTTGAAGTTGCTTTTAGTTAAGCTTAAAATTCAAGGATTAAGGTTGGTTCTCTCATCTCTAATCTAAATTCTATATTCATATGAGGATCTTTTGAAGGTTTAGGCATTGATTCATGTTGATGAATGTTTATTTCTGCTATATTTTTGGATTTATTTAGCCTAACCTCAACTTTCACTGCTAACAAGTGATCGAGATGCACACCGAAGAACAAGAACCTACCATGAGGCTACCATGGTCCCTCAAATCTAAGGATTAATTATATGCATTATCGTAAAATGGAGAATAATTTATTACCAAATGCCACTACGACCATCTCATGAAATTCTCTATATCGGGTCTCTCAGTGAACTTGTTTTTTTAACAAGCATCTACTAACATACACCGGTATCAACTACACCGATTACCTATGAAACGGGATAATAATTCAACTCCTTAAGTTATGCATTGTTGCAGCGAGTCTGTCCGAATCTAAGATGTTCTTGTGTCAAAGATTCTATGACTTGGAGAATTTAAGATCAAGACATCTGGAGATCAATTTAATGATCACCATCATATGCGTAACCTAGCCTCATAGCCTTATATGATCTAGAGGACTTTTTTCATATCGATTGTTGATAAGACAATTCACAAGGATATGAAGAAGATGTCCATTTTATTTATATCGCAAAAATAAGATCATTTAAATAAGAGCAGTTATTACAAGCCAAATCTAATTGGCTGCGGGACACTACTCTAACAGGAGACTTTTGAGTGCCCAAAGTAGGGAGGCATGACACTTAAAGTGTCAGTTCCGCCAGCGATACCAACGACAGGCACGAGTGGCAGGGTGGTCGGAGGAAATAATGGGGAACCAAGTTATAAAAGAATAGCACGATGTTGGGAGATACTGCCAGGACAACTTTTTGCAATGTGACAACAATTCATGAACTACTTCCAACAATAAGCAAGAGGAGAAAATCTAGGACATGGAAATGGGAAGGATTTAGAACATAAGTCACTAACAAGATTTTTGAAATTTAATCCACCAAGGTTCAAAGGTGAACCCAATGATCAAAAGCTGGAGTCATGGATTAGAGAAGTAGAGAAGATTTTTCAAGTGCTAAATTACTCAGAATATCAACAAGTAAAGTATGCTACCTTTCTATTAGAAGATGTGGCATACAATTGATGGTAAATAATAGAACAAAAGTGGGAAGGAAATGAGACCATGTGGACTTGGAAAGAATTCAAAACCAAATTCTTAAAAAAGTTTATCCCTCAGGTTATTAGAGATAGGAGGGAAAGAGAGTTCATAAGTTTGATTCAAAGGACATAACTATAGTCAAGTACGAGATGGAATATAACAGATTAATCCAGTATGCGTTGCACATTCTCACAGATGAGGAGAGGAGGATGAAAAGGTTTGTGGAGGCTCGCGAGCCTAAATTGAGACGAGCTTTTGTTATTTGTGACCTCCTGAATTATGATTGTGTAGTTGAGAAGGCAATGCAGTTAGAGGCAAAATTTTAGGAGCTCCGTCAAATTGATGAAAAGAGGAAAGGAAAATGGACAGGCAAATCTGACTGTGATAAAGGAAAGAAAGGTTATTTTGGAAAGAATCCAAAGACAATTGCAGGAAATTCGACCCTACCAATGGCTGATAAGGGAAAAGCTCCATATATTGTTGAGGGAAGAAGCTACGATTTTTGTAGAGGCACCTCTCATACTGAGGATAGATGCTGGAAAAGGCAAGGATGATGCTTAACCTATGGAAGTCTATAGCACATTCAAAGAGATTGCCCAAGAAACCGCAGGGATGTTAACTTTAGAAGACTAAACTAGCAGCAGCAGAATGCAGCTAGGCACCCACAAGTCAAGGCTAGAGCGTATGCCTTAGTAGGAGAAGACAAGATGGACCCCATGCAGATGGTGGAAAGTAAGGTCCTAATCCGTGACTTTTTATATAAAACTTTATTTGATCCGGGTGCTACATATTCTTTCATACCAATTGCTTTTGCAAAATGTTAGGCTTGACTTCAGAACTTATGGGAATTCCTTATGAGGTCCACATGCCTGTAAAAGGTTACCATAAAACTCAAATTAGATACCCGAAATGCCCTGTGAACGTAGAAAACTAGGAATATATTACTCACTGAATTGAATTGCCAATTCAAGAATACGAGGGCATGGATTGGTTATATCAACACTAAGCTGTGGTAGACTGTTTTGCCAAAATAGTTAAATTCGGTACCAGAGTTGGTATTGGTATCGGCAATGGTCTCGAATGCAATAATATAATTACCATCTTGGTTGTAAAAGAATGAAAGTTTACAAAGAATGGAGGACAGAGATTCCTATCTTATCTAATTAATAAGTCTCAGAATAAAGCTAAGCTGGAAGATGTGAGGGTAGTTTGCGAGTTTCTAGAAGTATTCCCTAAAGAGTTGAATCACTACCTCTGGATTGAGAGATAGAATTTGTGATAGAAATTATTCCTGCGGTAGCTCCATTTTCAAAAACTCCATACAGAATGACACCAGTAGAATTAAAGGAACTAAAAGAATAGTTTCAGGAACTGTTAGATAAAAGTTTTATCCGACCAAGTTTTTCCCCTTGGGGAGCTCTAGTATTGTTTGTAAAGAAAAAAGACACCACCTTGAGGATGTGCATAGATTATCGAGAATTAAACAAGGCGGCAATTAAAAATAAATACCCTTTACCTCACATCGGCGTGTTGTTTGATCACTTACAAGGATCTGCAGTATACTTAAAGCTGGATCTACGGCAGGGGTACTATTAGTTAAGAATTTGGGAAACAGACATTCCAAAAACTGTATCCAATTCACGATATGGGCACTTTGAATTTGTGGTGATGCCCTTTTGATTGACAGATGCACTTGCAACATTTATGGCTTGATGCATTGAGTATTTTATCCATATCTTGACTACTTTGTGGTAATTTTCATAGATAATATCTTGGTCTACTCTAAGTCAAAAGAAGCGCATGAAAAAAATACGAATTTTGGTTGAAGAGGATAACTTTTTTAGGACATGTAATCTCTTAGAATGGTCTCAAAGTTGACCCAGATTAGGTAGAAGCAGTAATCAATTAGAAAAGACCCAAGACTATTGCTGAGGTGAGAAGTTTTCTGGGACTAGCTGGTTATTATCTAAAGTGAAGGTGAAGGTTAGGCTAAACAAGTCCAAAAACGCAATGGAAATAAACATTCATCAATATAAATTAATGCCTAAACCTTCATAGAATTCTCATATGAGCATAGAATTTAGATTAAAGAAGAGAAAACCAACCTTGATGTATTTAATAACAAGCTTGGTCGAACACTCTATGAAAATCGAAAGTTGGATCTCCTCTTTGATCAATCCAAGGAAAATCTGATTTGATTTTCTTTTTTTTTTTTTAAAATGATAATTTGGGCCTAAAATGTTGGGCTGAATTTTTGATGAGATTGGGCCAAGAATTAGGCCCATCTTGGGCTAAAACGATACGTAAACGAAGCTTCAATTGTTAGAAAAATTTTTGGATGCAAAGAAATTATTTGATATTGAAATGATTTTTGTGAGTTCAAAATCGATTTATTGTTTGCAAAACGAAGGGTTAAATTATTAATTGGAAAATTTTCGGAGTGTTATACTCTCCCTCCCTTAAGAGAATCTGGCACCCACATTCATACCTTATTCGAATAGGTGAGGATACTTGTCCTTGATTTCATCCTCACGTTCCCAAGTAGCTTTTTCTACTTTCTGATTTCTCCGAAGCACCTTAACTTGAGGTATCCTATGATTCCTAAGTTTACGAACTTGGTAATCTAGGATGTGTTCGGATTGCTCTATATATGTAAGGTCACTTTGAAAAGGAAAGTCGAAGTGTTCAACGATATGAGAAGGATCAGGGTAGTGTTTCCATAACTGGGAGACATGGAATACATTATGAATCCTGATTAGGTTTGGTGGGAGATCCAATTGATAAGCAAATGGGCCAATCTACTCGGTAATCTCAAAGGGTCCAGTAAATCTTGGGTTTAGTTTTCCACTCTTGCCCATTCTTTGGATCCCTTTTTGTGGAGCGATTTTCAGAAACACTTTATCTCTAACATTGAATTCCAAATCTTTCTTCCACTTATTGGCATAGCTCTTCTAGCGATCCTGAGCCGTTTTCATATTTTTTTTTTATGATTTGAACCTTGTCTATTACTTCTTGTATCAGTTCAGGCTGCAGAGCTTCATTTTCCTTACTTGATGTGTTCCTGACTTCATCTAGACCCCAGTGAATGGGTGATCTGCATCTTCTATCATATAGTGCTTTGTACGGTGCCATCTGGATAGAGGCTTGATAGCTATTATTATAGGCAAACTCTACCAAAGATAGATGCTTATCCCAATTTTCAGGAAAATTTTGAACACATGCCCTCAGCATGTCTTCCAGAATTTAAATTACCCTCTCTGACTAGCCATCTGTCTAGGAATGAGCAGCAGTGCTGAACTGTAATTCTATCCCTGGATGCTCTTGCAAGCTTCTCCATAGTCTCATCGTAAGTTTTGGATCTCTATCGGAGATAATACTTTGAGGTATTTCATATAACCATATTATCTCCTTAAGGTATATCTCAGCAAGTTTCTCAATATTGTATTGGGTTTTGATAGCAGAAAGTGTGCTGACTTTGTAAGCCTATCTACCACAACCCAGATATTATAACATCTTTCTCGCACAGCAGGTAAACCTGTCACGAAGTTCATGGTGATCTGATCTTATTTTCATTCTAGGATTGGGAGCGGTTGTAATTTTTCAGATGGCTTTGGTGCTCCGCTTTCACCAATTGACATGTTAGATATTTTTAGATGTATTCAGCCACATCCCTCTTCATATGTTCCCACCAGAACTTTTATTTTAGATCCTTATACATTTTTGTCCTTCAGGGTGCACCGAAAACTTAGTTTGATATGCTACAGATAGCACTCTTTCTCTCATTACTACAGGAAAACATATCCAATTTCTAAACCATAATAATCCGTCTGTGTTAATCCTAAAATTGGGTTTCATCTCATCTTTAAGCTTCTAAATCCAATCATCTTCTCTTTGGGCTTTCAAGTTTTCACTAAATAGTTCCGGGTAGATGCTCAGATTTACTATTTTTCTTTCCGACTTAGAGCATCTGCAACTACATTTGCTTTTCTTGGATGGTAGGTAATTGTGAAATCATAATCCTCCAGGAATTCCATCCAATACTGTTGTCTGAGATTTAAGTTTTTCTGACTGAAAATATATCTCAAACTCTTGTGATCAAAAAATACTTCAATCTTAACCCCATACAAGTAGTGATGCCATTTTGTTAAGGCAAAGACAACTGCTACCAATTCTAAATCATGTGTAAGGTAGTTTAACTCATGATTCTTTAACTTTCTTGAAGCGTAAGCAATTACTTTGCCTTTCTGCATTAGTACGCATTCCAATCCTTCTTTCGAGGCATCAGTATAAATGGTAAATTCCTCTGACGCATCCGGTAGTGAGAGTATTGGAGCTGTTGTCAATCTCTCCTTAAGCTCCAAGAAACTTTCCTCACACTTTCGATCCCAGACAAAACATTGATCTTTTTGGGTCAGTCTCGTAAGTGGTCCAGCCGAATTAGAGAAGTTCTGGATAAATTTTCGGTAGTATCCAGTTAATCCCAGAAAACTTCTCACTTCTGTGATGGTCTTAGGTCTTTTCCAGTTATTAACCGCCTCAACTTTTTTTGGATCTACCTCCAGTCCATTCCGAGATATTATGTAACCTAGAAAAGTCACTCTCTTCAGTCAAAATTCACATTTGCTGAATTTAGCGTAGAGCTTATGTTCCTTTAATGTTTGAAGAACAATCCTCAAATGTCCTTCGTGCTCCTCTTCTAACTTCAAATAAACCAAGATGTCATCTATGGATATCACTACAAAACAATCGAGGTATGGACGAAACACTTGATGCATCAAATTCATAAATGCTACAGGAGCATTTGTTAATCCAAAGCGTATAACTACAAACTCAAAATACCCATATCGGGAATTAAATGCAGTTTTTAATATATTTGCTTCCCGTATTTTTAACTGATAAGACCACTGCCTCAAATCCAACTTAAAATAGATGGTAGACCCCTGAAGATGATCAAATAATTTGTCGATGTGGGGTAAGGGGTATTTATTCTTGACAGTCACCTTATTCAATTCTCTTTAATCGATGCACATTCTCAGAGACCCGTCTTTCTTCTTTACAAATAAGATCGGAGCTCCCAAAGGCGAAGAGCTTGATTGGATAAAATCCTTGTCCAACAGTTCTTGTAATTATTTTTCCAACTTCTTTAGTTCTGCTGGTGCTATTATGTAAGGAGTCTTAGAGAATGGCGCTATCTCAGGGACATTTTCAATCACGAACTCAATCTCTCTATTACGGAGTAATGAATTTAACTTTTCTGGGAGCACCTCTGGAAATTTATTCACCAATTTAACATCCTTCAACTCCACTTTATCTTGAAACTTATTTATTAAGTAGGCCAGAAATTCTTATCCCCATTTTTTGATGATTTTCTTGGCCTTCATTGTCGAAATGGAAGGTATACCGTTATTTTCGACTGTGCTGTAAGTACCTATCCCAATTCAGGTACCTAACTTGATTGTTTTTGCAAAACAGTCAACTACAACTTGATGCTGATAAAGCCAGTCCATTCCTAAAATGAGGTCATAATCTTGAATTGACAATTCTATAAGATTTGCGATAAAGTTCTGGTTATCTATGATCACAGGATATTTAGTGTATCTTACCCTAGTCTCATAACAAACACCTACGGGGGTGTGTATTTCATAAGACATTTTCATAAGTTCGGGGTTTAGGTTAAATTCCCTAGCACAGATATTCGAAATGAATGAATGCGTAGCACCAGGATCAAACAAAACTTTGCAAATAAAATTCTAAATTAAAATCTTACCTTCCACAACTTGCGTGGGGTCCACTCCTTCTTTTCTAGTTAAGGCGTAAGCTCTCGCCTTAACTTGAGGATGTTCAACAGTATTTTTCTGTTGTTGATCCTGAGCTCTAGAATTTTTACTCTTATTGTTCTTTGGGCAATCCTTGATAGTGTACTGGTTACTCCCGCAGATATAACATATCCCCAATTTTCTCCAGCATTGGTCTTCTGTATGTGAAGTACCTCTGCAAAAGCAACAATTCACTTTCCCTACGGCAGCTGGGCCTTTGCCCTTATCCACCTGTGCGGATGTATTTCCTCTTTTGGGCTTCTTGCCAGAGAACTCTTCTTTCCTTTGTCCTAGTCGGGCTTACCCGATCACTTCTCTTTCGTCTTATCAGTGATCCTTTGGAGCTCTTGGAATTCTGCCTCCAATTCTAGAGCCAACTCTACTATTCCGTCGTAATCTTGAGGCCGACCAATGGCAAAAGATCATCTCAACTCAGGCTTGAGACCTCCTACAAACTTTTTTCTATGCCTCTCTTCATCAACTAGTATATGAGGGGCATACTGGATAAGTCGGTTGAATTCGGCCTCGTATTTGGCCACCGTTATCGACCCTTGGATCAGTCTCATAAACTCCTTTTCTCTCTGATCCCTGACCACTTGTGGGATATATTTCCTCAGGAACTCATCCTGAAATTCTTCCCAGGTTCCTTCGACTCTATTCCTTTTCCATTTCCTTTCTATAATCAATCACCAATGATAGGTAGCACTCTCAAATAGATAAGTAGCGTACTTCACCTTCTGAGCATCTGTGTAGTTTAACACTTTAAAAGATTTTTCCATATCAGCCAACCAAAATTTCACCTCTTGGTCGTCAGGTTCACCATTGAACCTGGGCGGATTAAGTCTCAAGAACCTCGTTAGCATCTTATTGTCTTATTTAATTTCTTGCCTATTCCTTTGATTGTTTTGTCGTTGTCCTTAATTCAGAACCTGTTGTAGGAGGTTAAAAAGCTGATCTGTTGCTGGTTCGTTCCTGGGAAGCGTGCGATGTTGAGGTTTATTTCGATCAGGGGTTTCCGTACACGTGATTGGTGAAGTGCGGAGGTGATGGGTCATGTGCTTCACGATGTGATATTGTATTCTCCACATTGTTGGGTGTCTTAGGTGCCTGTATTTCATCAAACAATACCCGTCTAGGCCTCCTTCTTTTTCTAGTAGGTGTATTTTGAGATGTATTTCCACTTGGGTCCATTTTAAATCTGAAATTCATAAGGAAAATTTTCAATGTTAGTTCTTGGGTCCTTGGATAGGAAGTGGAAATCATGAGAATGAGTTTAGACTTATGTTAGCAATTTCTAAGTTTTCAAGTTTAAGGAGTTCTCATGAAGGTTTTATGCTTGTGCATGGATGGGTAAATCGTATAACGGCAATATCCAAAACTCATTCCAAGATATACATAAGAAATACATCCTTTGCATTGCTTGATCATGGAAATTACATCAGTAAAAGATATAGTTATTAGTCATCTACAAAAGCAAAAGGAAGATGGCTTCATAACCATAACTTAGGAGGATCTTATATATATATATATATATCCTATACAAAAGTTCTAGCTAAACTATGCTAGAGCTATAACTTACAAAGTACTTACGTATCCTCCTATACAAAATACACATACCATATAAACTAAAAAAAAAAGAAAAGAAAAAAAGAAAAATCCCAAGTCCAACTGTCCTCATACCCATACAAGCATCATCTCACACCGGGGAGGCGACGTGGATCCTTATCAGGACCCTCCTCCGGGTCATCCACCACGTTGTCCTCGGCTCGCCTGACTCCATCATCACCATTAGCTCTATCTCGATTAGTCTTGTCATCCAAAGCAACCAACGTCTTCTCAACCCATGCGAGGTTGGCATCATCGTGTCGGGGTACGTTTGGGCGGAGATTCGAAGGCGGTCCAACCCTCATACGAGCCATTATTTGAGGCTTCCTCAGAGCATGTGGTGGTACGACTAACGGTCTGGCCTCCTGGCCTGTTGGTCGGGGTATCTGTAGTCTCAGTGCTGGAGGACGAGGAGTCGTGTCCCGCATAATGCTCGGCACAAACATGGAAGATATCCATAGCTCCTAAAAGCGAGGCACCACACCAGCTAATGCGTGATCCTGGGCGAGCCATTCCATTCCTACTATTGAATCGATTGCCTGCTTAAAGTCATCCTCGATCTGGGCCATCACATTACATTTGATTTGAGAAAGATACACACAATTACTTAAAGCCATATTCTTATAGTTGTGATGTTGGCCCCTATACTTATCTGCCATTTTCTCCATCCTGTCTCTCCCTCATTTCCCATAAACTTGATACAAGTGATGCTGTTTTAAGTACATGTTCTTCCAGTATTCAATCTCAAACTTTTGCTTCTTGATTATGGCCTTAAGATCAACCCTGGACCTCTTGAGAGGGTTCGTATTCCCTTCACTTGAGCTATTAGAAGAATCAGAACTTGTCCATTAGTTTACTTTTGTCTTGCCCTTGTCCATCTGTGACGATTCAAGAAAACAACAAAGTTAGAAGCGAGAAAAAGAAATAAAAGGCAAAAAACTACACATCTAAACCTTCGAGATTTCCTATCCTAAGCTCTGATACCAACTGTAGCGGCCCCAGATCCCCTATGATCGAACAGACACACAAGCACTAAATCCCGGAATACTACTCGCGAACGAACTAACTAAAAAACTTCATAAACGAAAAATCCAACAGCTCATTCATAACTTAATATCCAACAGCATACACAAACTAGAATGTAAACATAAACTTTCATTAAATTCAAAACTAAATAGATCAAATTTTTAATGCTATTACAGCTCAATGTTCAACCAACTATCGTAATACCATTCAAAGCACAACCATCCATACTACATTGCTCATCTTGCATAAAGGAACTAAATATACAAAATCCCAAATATTCGAAACACCTAGATTCACCAGGGCTTATGCACTCCAGCTATGCACCTACATATGTAGATCATGAAATCATGAGTCCACTGACCCAGCTAGTTTTGTGGCATAAGATAAGAATGATAGCAACAGAAATCAAATCAATTCGAGTAGACCAATGAAAAACATATCATGAATGTGTCAGAAACAAAATGAAGCAAATTAAATATTATAACGAACAGAGGTTTCAAACTATCTGACATATTCATGTTATTAAGCATATAAGGCAGAATCGAATATTTGGTAGGTCTATCACCCTTATAACTTCAACAAAATATATAACTTTATCTCTCCAATTTGCATACTCGAGTGGCCACTCAAGTTGCACACATATCGAACTTTAAAACAGGATCGACTACGTGTTTCAGAGTAACTGTTTGGAATTCTAAACTCCAGAATTCCTTCGGGCTACCCTCCGAATAGGAATTGCAAGAGTTCGAATCGACAATCCGATATTATCCAATTCAAATCACCTAAGAATTATCCAAGGCCCAACTTATCATGCATATAGGTTTAGAGTGAACGAACAAACATAAACGAACTTATAGAGCTCAATCAATCACATATGCTTATGTCAAATGGGTTCACAGATCATAGATTCAAATATTGAACAAGTTCAATTGGATTTTGGACCCAGACTTAGGAAAAATCATTTTGAAGTTGAAATTTTTAAAACATCAAAACAAGGCGAAAAATGGACTTAAAAGAACAAAAGAAGTTAAAAAATAAAATTTGGGGGGGCTGCCGTGGGTGCGACCTCACTCAAAAACTGGCATGGACGCGCAGAATCGGTCGAGGCCACTGCATTCGGTGCGACCGTGAGCACTTTTCACCGCACGATCAGTAACCGCGATCGCGCGTTGAACAGTGACCGCGAACAGTAATTTTTTTTTTTTTGAATTCTTCAAAATTTTTTCAATAACTTTTATAAAACAAGTTTTATTAAAATCTAAACCTAAACGATTTTTAAAATTAAAGAAAGTGACTAAAAAAATCAATTTTTATCAAAGTTTTATTTTTGTTCAATTTTTTTTATTAATTTCAAACTTCTAGTAGGCTTCTAAAAACTCCCTTTTAAAATTTCAAGGCGGAAGTATCGATTTTATTACCAATTTTTACAAAATGTGTAATATTGAGTTTTATAAACTGATTTTCGTAGTTAGTTGCGGTTTATTCGATGATCCTTGGTCCAAATCCATTTTCAAGCTAGTGGAATAATCATAAGATGTTCAAGTCCTCTTTGAGTTCTCATATCAAGGAAACATATGCTCATAATCATGATAATCAAACAACGGGAATAAAAACGAGCATATTTCATACCAAACTTGAACATAGCTAACATAGCCAACCAAATAGCCAACAAAATCAACTAGAGAGGGAAGGAAAGCCACAATACTCACATGAGGTCCTAAGTTTCATTTTTGGAGGGTTAAAGATCCAATGGCTTCAAGTGGAATCACCTAAAAACACAAAAACTTCACTCACTGACTCCATTATCATCAACTTAGTTTAACAAATCTAGTGATTCAAGAGCTCATTAGGAGCTTAATCTTACTCACCAATAATCACTAGGGAAGAGTATACCCTTGATCCTCTTCTTTCCTTCTTGATTTCTTAAGAAAATATTTATAAGTGTTGATATATATATGCTGGAAATGCCAAGAGAAAGAGAGTGGAGAGGATAGGAAGAAAATGATGCCAATTTCTTCTGCAATTTGTGAGGAGAGAAGAATGATTTTTGCTTCAGCTTACTCCTATTTATAGACTTAATGAAGTCTATTCACTTGGCCAAGATATTTCCTTCATTTAATATTGGCAATATCCCACAATTCAAGGAGGTTTTCGGCTGCCCCAATCCAAGGAAAATCTGATTTGATTTTCTATTTTTTTTTTTTGAAAAATGATAATTTGGGCCTACAGTGTTGGGCTGAATTTTTGATGAGATTGGGCCCATCTTGGGCTAAAATGATGCGTAAACGAAGCTTTGATTGTTAGAAAAAATTTTGGATGCAAAGAAATTATTTGATATTGAAACGATTTTTATGAGTTCAAAATCGATTTATCGTTTGAAAAATAGAGGGTTAAATTATTAATTAGGAAATTTTTGAGGTGTTACAACTGGCTATATCAGCACCTGTTTACAGTAGACTATTTTGCTAAAACAATTAAGCCGGTACCAGGATCCAGGTTGGTATTAATAGTAACCCCAAAAGTAGTGATTTAACCACCATTTTGGCTGTAAGTGCCAGAAAAATCA
>JACFYI010003848.1:34849-45797 GCA_014898755.1 Handroanthus guayacan
GCCTATCTAATAAATGAGCCTCAAGACAAGGTCAAGTTAGAGGATGAGAGGTAATCAGTGAATTTTCAGAAATGTTCCTTGGGGAATTGCATTCACTATCCCCTGATCGAGAGATAGAATTTGTGATAGAAGCCATACCTAAAGTAGCGTCATTCTCAAAAACTCCATATAGAATGGCATCAGCAAAATTGAAAGAATTGAAGGAGCATTCACAGGAACTGCTGGTCCAAAATTTCATCCGATCAAGTTTTTCCCCCTGGGAAGCTCCTGTTCTGTTTGTGAAAAAGAAAGATAACACCTTAAAGATGTGTATTGACTATCAGGAATTAAACAAGGTGACAGTTAAAATAAATATCCTCTGCCCCAGATCGATGAATTGTTCAATCACTTGCAAGGATTCGCAATATACTCAAAATAAGATTTGTGCCAAGGGTACTATTAGTTGAAAATACGGGAAGCAGACATCTCCAAAACTGCATTTAATTCGCGATATGGATATTTTGAATTTGTGGTGATGCCATTTGGATTGATGAATGCACCTGCAGCATTCATGAATCTAATGCATTGATTATTTCGTCTATATCTTGATTGTTTTGTAATAATTTTTATAGATGGTATCTTGGTATATTTTAAGTTGGAGGAAGAGCATGAAGAAAAACTGCAGATTGTTCTTCAAACCCTCAAAAAGCATCAACTATACGCTAAATTCAGTAAATGCAAATTTTGGTTGAAGAGAGTAATATTTCTGGGACACATAATTTCTCAAAATGGTTTGGAAGTTGATCTAGATAAGGTAGAAGCAATTCTCAATTGGAAAAGACTCGAGACTGTTACTGAGGTGAGAAGTTTCTTGGGACTAATAGGATATTATCGAAAGTTTTTTCAAAACTTGTCTAAGATAGCGAGTCTTCTCACCAAGTTAACCCAGAAGGATCGACGATTTGAATGGGACCAATATTGAGAAGAAAGCTTGTTGGAAATAAAGAAGAGATTAACTACGGCTCTAATACTCGCACTACCTGATGAATTAGAAGAGTTCACTGTATATACTGATGCCTCGAAGGAAGTGCTTGGTTGCGTATTAATGCAGAAAGGCCAATTGATTGCGTATGCCTCAAGAAAGTTGAAAAATCATGAACAGAATTATCCCACTCATGACTTAGAATTAGCAGTAATAGTTTTTGTTTTGGCCAAATGGTGCTATTATCTGTATGCAGTCAAAATAGAGGTCTATATGGATCACAAGAGCCTCAAATATATTTTCAGCCAGAAGAATCTAAACTTGAGGTAGGGATGGTGGATGGAATTCCTAAAAGACTACGATTGTAATGGCTTGGGATCCTAGAGCATCCGCTCCTAGGTCCGAAACGTTACTCAATGAAAGGAAGCTAACTAAATTCCATAACAAAAAATTCATAGCATATCTATTACTTAAAATTCCAAAGCATCCCATAATTTTACAAGCCAAATTTTTCAAAAAAAAAAAAAAGAAAGAAAGAAAAATACTTCATAGGATCCAAAAGATGCAATTCACTATATCTAAAGCCAGTGAGTTCCAACTAAACAAAATACATTTACAATTACATATCTCAAGTACAAAATGCTAGCATAAAATTCTTAAAGCCTCAGATGATCTCAGGAGTCAATTTCCTATATGGTAATAATAAAATCATGAGTCCACCAACCCACCAAGATTTATAGCATAAAACGAGAAGCGCAATATAACGAGAAGAACAAGATTTAACAAATCGGCCCAATAAGAAACGAACCATGAATGTGATAGCGAACAATAAAGCGAAACATTCAATGCGCACATACGAAACAAATAGTTCATGAAATTTATCACATTCATGTCAACAAACATATAAGGCTGAACAAATTTTTTGGTGGATTTGTCACCCTTATAACTCCAACATATAACATACATATAATTATTATCCCTTCATTGCTCCCTCAAGGAACGCCAAACATGCTAAGAGGCATAGTCGACCCCACATGCCTCAAAATAGACCTTCGGAATCCTACCTCCAGAATTCTTCTGAACTACCCCATATGTAGGATTTCTAGGGGTTCAAATTAACCATCCGACATCGCTCAATCCAATACTACCTAAAAATTTCTAAGGCCCAACTTTCATTCATTCTTGTAGGTTCAGAACAAACAGAATATATTCAAAATATTTAGTCACATCGGGGCACGAATTTGTATAGCTGATAGATTTAACAAACGATTCGAATTGGACCTCAAACTTAGGAAAAATTATTTTGAAGCCTTAAAACATTTTAAAAGTGAAATATGGACTTGGTTGGCAAATCGAAGTCAAAAGATAAAGATTTGGAAACTGGAATTGGCGCTTAAGTGCTCGTTTGGGCGCTCCAGCGCTAAAATAGTATTTTTAGCTACTAGAATGGGTGCTTGAGTGCTCATTTGGAAACTCTAGCACCAAAATAATAATTTTCACCATTGGAATTGGTGCTTAAGGGTTCATTTGGGGCATCCAAATAGTACTTTTGCTATTGGACGTTAGGCTCTTGAGCGCACATATGTGCGCTTGAGTGCCCATATGGGCGCTTAGGCACTCAATTTTTTTTTTTTTTTTTTTTTTGAAATCAGATTTCCAGTGATGCCATTTTAAAGCAAAATTTCTAAAACTTTAATTTCCAAATTTATTTTACAAATTTAGGAAAAAAAATGTGTTTTAAGTCCATAACCTCATTTCTTCCATTATTGTCACAAAAATCCTTCCATTGTTCAAGGTCCCATTATCTCAAGAACATACACAATGAGGATAGAAATCATATGAACATTCTAGAATGGAAATTGTCATTTGATAGGGTATTGAGCATTTTTAATCCAATAGGCAACAAAATGAACAATCAATAGGCAACAAAATGAACAATCATACTCAATATCTCATAATTGCAAGGAATAAAACAAGAGTAAGCATGAGAAGGCAAAGGAGAAACCATAAGTCTTACATTTGTCCTTAGCTTTCAAGGGTGAAGTTGAAGATCCAAAGGTTTCAAGCTTAACCACCTAAAACCAAATCATACATTTTTGTTAGGCTATCTTTCTATTAATCCTCAATCCTTCCATACTTAGAGTTTTAAGCTTACTAAAGAGGTTCAATGAGTGTCTCCCTTACTTTTCACCTTTTATCTTTGCTGTTAGTTTGAAAGATATATATATATATACAGGTGGAGATAAATTTTTAGTCTTAAAGAGGAAGATGATAAATTCTTTTAAGTAAATGTATATGTGTAAAGAGAGCTTGGGTAAGTGAGGATATATGTAGATATATGTATATGTAAGAGTGTGTAAGCAAGAGTGAAATCCTTTTCTTGCAAACTAAGCCTATTTATAGAAGAAGAGGAGGGCTTCTTAGCAAACAAAATTTAGTTAAGGGCTTGTCTTCAAAAGTTTTTAAACTTCTTGGAGAAGCTTTAGTACATATTAGATGAAAAATCCCCCAAAAAAGGGGATGTTGGCCGATTTTCTTTGCCTTTTTTCTCTATCTCTTTTTTTTTTTTTTGGAATTCTTCGGATTGGATCTTCAATTGGTTCGGGCTGAAATTTAATTTTAATTGGGCCAAAGTAGCTCGTTTGAGCTGAAAAAATGCGAAAACAAATTTTTGAATGCAAGAAAAATTTTTCGGATGTATAAAAATTTTGGTTATAAAGAAAATCTTCGTGATCCTAAAATTGAATCTTCGTGAGGAATATAACGGATTAAAATCTTAATTAGAAAAATTTTGAGGTGTTACAATGATCTTATCATTATCATCCTCGTAGAGCAAATGTCATGGCCGATGCTCTAAGTCGAAAGGAAAGACTGGGAAATATAGGCATATGCTCTGAATTGTACAGTGAAATCTTAAATGCTCAAGAGGTGGACGAATGGATGCAGAAGCTTAAGTTTGCAATGGGCACACAAAAAGGATCCGATTTCAGAATTGATGCAGATGGGTTATATTGGTTTAAAGATAGGATACGCATTCCTGTAAGAATACGTGAAAAAGTGTTGTTAGCAGCATATCAGACCAAGTATGCGGTACATCCTGGAGGAACATAGATGTATAGAAATCTGAAACAAAAGTACTAATGGAAAGGAATGAAAAGAGATGTGATCAAATATATTCAGAAGGGCTTAACTTGCTGACTTGAGAAAGAAGAACGCCAGAGACTATCTGAAAAATTACAACCACTCCCAATCCCAAGTTAGAAATATGATCAGGTCACCATGGATATCGCAGTAGGTCTACCTCTGATAAGAGGAGGATGTGATAGTGTTTAGGTCATGATAGATAGACTTACTAAATCAACACACTTTCTGCCTGTCAAGACTTAATATAATGTCGAGAAGGTCGTCGAGATCTACATTAAGGAAATCATTCGGCTGCATGAGATTCCCCAAAGTACCATCTCCGACAGAGATCCAAACTTCACAACAAGGCTATGGAGGAGCCTACAGGAGCATTTGGGGACAAAACTACAGTTTATCATGATGGCTCACCCCCAGACTAACGGTCAATTGGAAAGAGTGATTCAAACATTAGAAGATATGCTATGAGCCTATGTTCTAAACTTCCCAAGAAATTGGGATAAACATTTTCCCTTAGTAGAGTTCACATATAATAATAGTTATCAAGCTTCAATTCAGATTTTGCCCTACAAAGCCTCTAGTTTTTGCCAACTTCTTGAAAATCTTAAGAAAATTTCTTCATCTTCCTCTCTTCTTCATTAAATTTTCCCCCCTCTTTTTAAATCTTTCATTCCACATTACACTTTCTTTAAAGTATAAAGGGGAAAATTATGAGACATCAATCTAGAGCAACTTTTGGGTAAGCCTAAGCTTCAACACCTTTAGAAATTTTTAAGTAATAAAATGAAAAAATGTATTATACATTTATGTCGAGAACAGAAAAACTAAAGGTTTATTGGTGATTGAACTAATAGGTGGATTAACTTGAAGGATCGTGGGATTTTCCTTGGAAACTTGTGTGACTTGAAGATTGAGGATTAAGGTAATGATTATGGCTATCCCTTTTGCACAATGATCTTGAAATGCTTGGTCGATGCTTAAATCCCTTTGCTTTGATTGTTAATGATCTTGAAACGCTTGGTCGATGCTTAAATCCCTTAGGCATTTTGGGCACTAAAGTGCCCAGCCTAAAACCTTTCTTTTGATGTTTTTGATATCTTTTCGACTTGATATATCCATGATTCACTCATTTAAGATATTTGAGCTCGAAATATTGATTGATATATCCAAGAAATGAATTGAAATCGAATATTTGTGTCCGATATTGGTTTAAAACAACGTATTATTTGAATCAAACGTATTGTAATTGATAAAATCCTTTTGAACCTAATTGTGTGATTGTGTGTTGGGCCAAGGGAAACCACATGAACGATGACTGGGTGGTGTTAGACCATCAATTTGATCCCCTGAAAGGTTTTCCATATGTTGAACAGTTCCACGATTGCTTGGAGGTAGGCTTTTCAAGGACCTGCTCCAAAGTATGCGATCGACATTGCCTATATGTTATTCTATATTTGCGTCCCTCTGAGTGGCAACCAAAAGACGGATTGGAGGGATAAGGGATTGATTTGATATGTATAGTCTGGAAGTAATAAGAATGACAGATTTACCAAATACTAGTTCTGCCATTTTGTTGCTTTTATGTGACATTGGACTTCATGAACATATTATTTGATTCATCTCTTGGTCTTCATATCTCTTCACCTTACTTTTCTGTGCTTAGCTATAATTCCTTATTATGTGCTTATGTTTTAAATTTTAACTTGTGTAGGTAATTACTTTTAGGATTTTTTGCCAAAACTCGGAGACTTTAGAATTCATGTTATTTTAGATATGAATTTGTTGGCATAATAGTAGTAGCTGGTTTTTGTAATCTTGGAAAATTTGTATAAAACCATTTGGCTTATGATTGTATAAGGATGATTCTATATTGTTATTAAATTTTTTTCTAAGATTTTTCTTTGGAGATTTCCTCCCACAAGTAATGTATCCAACCTAGAGGCTAATGCTCTAGGTTAGGGGCATTACATGAGCTCAGACAGAGATGTAGAACATAATCGAAAGATACCATAGCCAGTTTATTAACTAGAGAGAGCTGGCGACCAATAACTGGATGTATTTCATTTGACTCATCCAAGACTTGATGGCACAATATAGGGGGACTATGAGAAAGATAATTCATACGATGTACGGGACGGAATGGATAGCCCAGGACCATCTCAAGATCGATCTTGTGCCTTAGTTTGATAGACCTAAACCATCTTGGGTGTCGGAGAAGGAGGTAGCATGGCAGGTGCCCTCGAGGGCCGAAGGACAGTATGGATTTTGGGGTATCAATTCTTCCAGTAAGACCATTGATAGGCACGGGCGACGGCATGATGGCTATGCCAAATACAATGATTGGAGGTAGTAGTCGGGAGCCGAGGTATCGGATGACGGCTCGATGTCAAGTGGTACCCTCGGGACCTCCTATACAGATTCATATTTCTAATAAGGATATTGCATAGGTGGAGGGGTAGTTGGCAGAGATGGAAGAGATTGAGGATGATGAGGAAAAGGATCTGGAGAAGGATTGGAATTTCATTGTGATATACTAGAGATGTTGTTGTTGGTATACATATTTTGATGCATGTATATTTATGACTTTGCTTGGCATGATGGACTTAGGCTAGTATTGATATATAGTCATGATATTTTGATTTAGTTTGTAGTATATTGACTTGGTTGTAGTATAGACAGCTGGACTGATAAGATTTTGTTGAACCATCATGTTGTTGACAACCTTTGAAAGATGATTTTGTAATCAAATATATTTGACTAACATAAATAGACTTTTTTATTCCTTTACTTGAGCATTTGATGCCTTGATTTCCAAAGTTGGGAAAAATAACAAACTTTGAATTTTAGGAAGCTTAGCAACTCTTTTGCGATTTCAGAAATCTATAGCATCTAGAGGAATGCTTCCAATAACGAAAAATTTAGGAAACGCGGTAAATCGCGAAGGGTGTTGTTTGAAGAATTCCAAGCCCCTGAAGCCCCAAATAAGACGGAGAATGCTATACCACATAATGAATCTCGAGAACAAATACCTCTAGTAAAGGACAGACCGGCTGGAGAACAACTCTTACGATGTGGCAACAATTAATAAATTTTTGCCAACAACAAGCAAGAGGGGAGAATCAAGGACGTGAAAATGAGGAGGATTTGGAGGACAAGTCATTGACAAGGTTCTTAAGATTTAACTTGCCAAATTTCAAAGGCGAACCCAATGATCAAAAAGCAGAATCATGGATAAGGGAAGTGGAGAAAATTTTTCAAGTTCTTAATTACTCGAAAAATTAGCAAGTGAAATATGCCATCTTTCTTTTGGAAGATGCGGCATATCATTGGTGGTGAATAACAGAGCAAAAATGAAAAAGGGACGAACTTGAGTGGACTTGGAAAGAGTTCAAAATCAAGCTTTTTGGAAAGTTTATCCCTCAGGCTGCTAGAGATATGAGGGAAAGAGAGTTTATGAATTTGATTCAAAGGTCTTTGACTGTGGCCAAGAATGAGGCAGAATATAACAGACTAATCCAATATGCACCACACATTCTCACATATGAAAAGAGGAGAATGAAAAAATTTGTTGAGGTCTTAAGCTCGAACTGAGACAGGCTTTGGTTATTTGTGACCCTCCCAAACTATAACCGAGGAGTAAAAAAAGACAATGTAGTTAGAAGTGAAATTTCTGGAGCTTCGTAAAATTGGTTAACCTTAAAAGTTACACACAAAATCCAAGTAACTATCCAGTTTTGTGGAATTATGGAGTTTTTTTATTTATTTAGATAAATAAAATAAAAATTGGGAGAGACTATTTTTGAAATAGTCGAATTCTGAGCAAATATTATATTTATTGCTTAAATATAATAAAGTCAATTTAATTGTTAAATTGAAGGAGTCTAGATTAAGTAGCAATCTAGGTTGACTATTTGATAGTTAAAGGTCAACTAATTTAAATAAAGTTGACTAAACTTATTAATTGGGCTTAGATTAAATTAAGGAGTTGGTTTAATTAGACACGCATAGATTAATTAGAAGCCCAAATGAACTTGAAATTTATATGAATTTAAGATCAACTAAGAGGGAAATGAAATTCAAATTCAAGTGTTGAATTTAAGATTATTTTGGAATTAATCTCATATGCATTTGCTAAGTTGGCAAATGTAGCATTCAAAGTGTGACTTTGGGACCATAAAAAAGGGGTGTATAAGTACCCCATATGGCCCGCCACTCAGGGAGTTCATTGAGCAAATTTTTTATAGTTAATTTCTCTCCCATTATGATTAAAATCCCCTCACCTCTTCTCCCCGTCTTCCTCCATTAAATTCTTTTCTTCTTCATTGGATTTTCTTGCTCTCCACTTCGTGTTTGATGATCTAGTTTCTTTCTGGGCCAAAGTTCCTTTTTTTCTGGTGTACCGAGGGTACATTAGGATTGATATTTAGGTGATGTTCCATTACATCTAGGGAGATGCCTGAGAGGTCTATCATGGTCCAAGCAAAGACGTCGTGCTTCCTTTTCAAAATGACTACTAACCGTTGCTCGGTCGGGGGGTCCATCAAAGACCCAATTCTTGTCACTTTCTACATGTCTCCTGGAAAAATCTCCACTAACTCCAACTCCTCAACTGACTCTAAGTGGGTTTCGTCAGCCTTTCTTTTCCACCCTGGGATCTCCTCTGCAGTCCGTTCAATGTTTCCCAGTTCCACTATTGGCCATTTCCCTTTGTCAGGCCTCTGCTTAGTACCGCATTGGAATCATTCCCCTTTCGGTTGGGTAGGAGCCTTTTTCAACGTGTTAGTGTAACATTCTCTAGTTGTTCTCTAGTCTCCAAGAACTTCTCCTTGGCCCCATGAGGTAGAAAATTTTATCTTCATATCATAGGTCGATATTATCACGTGGAACGAATTTAGGGAAGGGCGACCAAGGATGACATTGTAGGCTGAGAATGCCTTCATAACCAGGAATTTCACCATCTTCGTTGCCCTGCAAGGGAGAGATCCAAGGGATAGGGGGAGGGAAACTTCCCTAAGTTCTTCTATTGTATCTCCACTGAATGCAACCAAAAGAGTGTTCACTCCCTAGAGCTAGGGCAATTGAAGAAAGATGTCGTAGAAGATTATATCCGCCAAACTGCCGCTGTCCACCAAAATCTTCTTCATCTAGAAGTTGGCTAAAGACACTGAGATGATGAGGGCATCATTGTGGTGCTCTCTCCTAGCTTCCAAGTCGTCGTCTCCGAAAGTGATCTCCATTCCCAAAGACTGGATTGCATTGACAACACGTTGCTCTTTCCAGTGGTCGCTTGTCTGGTAGCCCATGCTAATGCCCATTCGAGGAGTTTTCTCCCACTAGGCCTCTACAGATTACATTGATAACTCTAGCAGTGGGCAGGTTTTTAGCTTCGCATGGTGGTAGAGTTCGCCGTCGATCATCTCGTCACCTGGGAGACCTAGGGTTGTCGTCCTAGGGTGATGAGTGTCGTCGGCGAGAGGTATCTGGTTGTTCTACCATGAAGTCCTTTAAATATCCTCATTGAATCAACTTTTCAATCTCTATCTTCAAGTGGAAGCAGTCTTCCATCGTATGCCCCTTGTTGCGATAAAAGCAACAGTACTTATTTGACTTTTGCCTCTTAGGATTATCTTTCAAATTTTTAGGTCGCTCCAGCAAACCATGCTGCTTGGCAACTACCAAGATCTCACTTCTGAAGGCTCTCAATGGGGTATAGCTAGTAAAGCCAGGAGGAGGCACATGCTTTCTCTCCTCTTTCCTTCGGGGATGTTTTGGTTCCTCTTCTCTCAACTTCATCTTCTGACTTGTACCCCACTTCAACGCCTCTTCGATGAGAATGTATTTGTCTATTCTAATCATCAATTCTTCCAAGTTCGCTGGCAGCCTGCCAGCTAGTGATTCCTTGAACTTGTGATTTCTTAAAGTTCGTTGGATACTCTCGAGGAATAAATCGAAGCTGAGGTATGGTACCTCATGTATACCTGTAGAAATCTGTTTATATATTCTGGGAAAGGCTCGCTTTCTCGTTGGATAACAGTAAAGAAGTAGTAGGCAATTTTTGAGCGGTTCTTATTTATTGCAAAATTGGCTTGAAGCATTGAATTAGCTGCTCAAGGCCGGTTATAGAGCCGGTGGGCAACTGGTTAAACTATCTCGAAGCTTCCTTCTTCAATATGGAGCGGAACATTTTGCAATAGCAAGCTCGCTAAAATTGTGAATCTCCATTATTGAATGAAGGTCGTCAACGTGCTCGTGGGGTTCTCCAATGCCATCATATATAGCGAGGCCTTCCACTTTATACCCCGCAGGTAGGGCTTCCGCCAGGATAGCGGTGCAAAAAGGGGCTCTTTCGCTGAGGATGGCTAGGGCTAGCTCTGGCTCCGCTCGGTGTGTGTCTTCTCGCTTGGGGTTGTGGGCACGAGGGGCGAATTTGGCCTTTCGCCTCGACAGACATAGAAGTTGCTAGTTGGGTTTGTTGACCTTTTGAGGACCTCTGCTCAGTTCTCATGGGAGCCAAGGAAGAGCCCCGGCTTTGGCGTAAGAATTGGAAGAGGTTATATGATGCTGCTTCAGAATTCATTACCCATCGAGAGACCTCCGCTTCATTTTATCGGTGGGCCAAAGAGGAGTCCAGTTTGGCAAGAGGACTAGGGAAGGTCATGTGGCTATTGATGGCCTACATACTCCTCTAGGCCTTTAGCAGTAGCCTTTGCGGAGGTGTCTTCAACCAAGGCAAGTAGTGCTTTCTAGGAGAGTTGCACTAAGGGAACCTCTGGCCCCCGAGGTTCTGGCCCATCCATCGGCAGGGGGACTGGGGCTAAGGGAGGTCTGTCTTCATTAGGTAGAGGG
>JACFYI010003848.1:78222-107970 GCA_014898755.1 Handroanthus guayacan
AATCATGTAATTAGGCAAATGAGGGGAAATATCATATGCCAATTACAACACAATCTTAGACCAGCATGCAACTTGAGGAGCAAAAGTGGAAAAAACAGAGCGAGTCTTTTAAACCATATCGTGATTGTTCTATTTGCAAAGAAATGCTAGAGATTAAGAGAGGAATCAAAAAATTTCAATTCTATCTGTTAGTCATCTCTTCTTCATAGAGATGGACTTGTTTAACTTTTCAAAAATGTTGAGTATCAGAACGAAAGCTATTATGCACAATCAGCTTGTACGATGGTTTTCTCAGTATTCCTTTAACAGTAGACATATCAAAGGGAAAAATAATGTTTTGGTGGACTTCCTCTCAAGAGCCAAGCTTTACGACATCCCATATTGACATATCTCTATTTTCTGTATGATGATATCCTAATCCCCTCCATCATCCTCTTTTCAACACCATTTTCCTGGAAAACCTCCCTCTCAAATTGAATGATCATATCAAAATCAAAATAACAGAAGTAAAGAAAAGAATTGATGCTACAATAATAGACCCGAGCCATTTAAAGTTGTTGTGGGGTCCATCCCATGTGATGAGCCCCAACCCTTTTTAATTTAAAAAAAAAAGAAAAAGAAAAAAGAAAAAAAGTGAAACCCAGAAATGGAGCAGCTTGCCATAGCCCAATTTTGCGGAAGTTGTTGGTTGATTGGGGGTGGAAATTAATTATCCTATAACTAGCTTGGGTGGCAAGCTACAAAAGGTGGGCAAAATTTTGCCTATAAAAAGGCTTGCATCCAGCAAGCAATAGGATGCACAAGAGTGAGGCAAGAAAAATAGAGAGAAAAATGAAGAGATGAGAGGTTTCTCAAAGAAACATAAGGTATGATTTTAGAGAAAAAGTGAGAAAAATACGTGAGATTTTTTATTTTAGTGCTACTATCTTTCTTCCTTTTTTTTTTCTTTTCTCTTTTTTTCTATTCTCCAAGTTGAAAAACTTGATGATTTTGTAATCTAAGTAACATTCTTTTGAGGAATTTGTTGTATACCCCTATTTATTTTAGGGAGGAAATTGTAATTCTATTATAAACATTGTGGAAGATTGGAGTGTACTATAGCCCCGTAATTTTTCTCAATTGGGTTTTTCATGTAAAAATTCTTGTGTCTATTATTTTTCAATTATTGCTATATTGGGAGTTCTTGGTTTGGTTCTATTTTTAACCCAACCCAAGGAAACTAATATTATCTCTGCTGCTTTGTTGCGTTTATGTTCGGCACCCATGACCGTCTTTCCCAACACAATATGCCTGCATTGGTACACTTGAAAACTACGCTGCATTTATGTAATGTACTTGTCACCATGCTTCCAAAGTTCAATATACCAACTTTATATCTTTGTCTTCCAAAGTCCTAACCCAAATATTTGGTGCTATTCATCAACGACCACATGTGCAACTACACGTTTTTACTAGATGGTCCAAAACCACTCTAGATGTTGCTTTCACATTCTTAGAGTGCGTTGTTTATCTCTATGGATCCAAAGCACATCCCAAGCTGCACATATGCTCATAAATAGATTCCATGAGATGAGTTACTGAAATCATCCTTGAAACTTGGGTTACTAAACAAAATCATCAAAGGTCAAGAGCTCAAAGCCAATCCAATTTGTGGAACCATAATTTTGCAAATACCCAGATGGTAGTACTCAGATAAGACATTGAAAAAATAACAACAAATTAAACATTCCCAAGTGCTTCAGTCCTGCATCCAGTATAGAGCCAAACATCCCTATCTATGGATTTGATTCAAATGGCTCTTTTAGTTCATGAAAACGTGTTAACAAATGGTAAACTAACAAATGTCAAATAGCTTGCAGTGTTTAGAGCAATGAAGATGAAGATAGATCTTCAGAATGCAAAGATAATGAGCCCAACGAACTTGAGCCTCCGTCAAAACTAATCATGATGCTTCATCCATCACAATACAGCATGGTTCGGCCGAACAATATTTTTTGGTGGAACAGCCTATACGGCACCGGAACGACCGGTGTTGTTCTATTGAGACAGTGCAAAATGGCCAAATCAGATTATTGCTACATTATATAGTTAAAACAGCTGATATGGCATTCCAAGCCATTTTTTGATCCAGAACGGTGGATCAGAACGAAACAGAACAAGGAGAAGAATGCTGTTGATCAAAGGTAATAAATCTTAGATAAACTATTATCTCAGGCATCGATCTCCGAGCTTTCAATTTGAACCTTGAATCTTGTTTGGAACCTAAGGCTGTCCAAAGGCCTCGAAATGAAAAACAAATCTAATCATTTTCCTTGATTTCAATAGATTTCTACTGATTTCTTGAATCCAAACAGGAAAATCTTGCAATGGAGACATTATTAAGCATCTCTGAGCTCCAAAAAATAAGGTCGGAAGAACTAAGATTGCTCCGGCGATTCTTTAGCATAGATTCAGAAACAAGATTAACCTTGTGATTCAATCTATGAAAGGGGATCAAGATCAATTAATTCGAAGCTGCTTCCAGTAGAAAATTTTGAATTTCCATGACGATTTTCGTCTCTTTGTATGTAGAGTTTTTTATTGGAATCATCTCTGGACTCTATTTGGTTCCATTAGCATCTTTGACACGCAGACAAATTCGGGATTTGGGTACAGATTCTCTGGATATGGTGGAGATCATGATGGCCTTAGAAGACAAATTCAGGAGTTTCAATCGGAGAAGGCATAGCAGAGGATATATAATGATCTCACAATTCAACATAGTCAAAAAGTCGAGAATAAAATGGAAAAGTTAAAAAAATATTTGTTATGAAGATAGAACAAAAACTTTTTCTTTTCCGTAGTCAAAAAGTAAGGAATAAATTGGAAATGTTAAAAGAATATTCATTATGCATATGAAGGCACACTCTCTTCCTTTAGTGTATGTATAATTATATTACTGACACAAAAAAAAAAAAAAAAAAAAAAAATATTACTGACACATTTGGATAAAAAAAAGAGTATTGAATAAAAATTTTGATTTTTCAACTTTTATAATGATATTCTTGACATAATTGGAAAAAATTTGTAGAATGATAACAATAATTTTGCTTTTCATTGTATACATTTCAAAATTACAATGATTTCCAATAGGGGGCCAATTGAATTGGTTTCATTAAATAAATAAACCGTCATGCATTTTCTCCAACATATTTGCCTTCATCAAATACCTTTTATGTTCCTCTACAAAATTAAAATTTAACACTATATTTATTTGTATAAAAATTTACTTAGGCATTTATTTTGTTACTTCAAAGTGGGTCATTAGGTTTTTGTAATTAATATTTTCTATCTCAATCCTAAAGTATTGTTAGAATTATAAATTATTAACTAGTTGTAATAAGTTTGCTTTTCTTTGTTTCTTAACATTATTACACTTGTGTTTTCTTTTTCTTTTTTTTCTTTTTTTTCTTTTTTTTTCAACTTTCCCAACCCTTTTTTGGTATATAATGCGTGCATCATGACCACCATTTAGCCATAATAGAATATTTAGATAAAAACACCATTGCCACTTTTTAGCCATAATTGGAGATTTTTTAAATATAATCTGAAAAGATTGTATACAAATTATAGTTATTGATATAATAATTGACTGATTTTTATCAATAATATTCTTTTTCTTTCTTTTCATTATTTGTAATATACAACTAATTAACTTTTTAAAATCAATTTAATATGATTGTTTACTAATTATACAATTTGTGCACTTCGTAGGATGCCTTCAAAATGTGATTTCAGTTGGAATTTTGGTGATCCGGTGGGTGATGGCCTAAAAATGTTAAATGTAAATTTTGCAAGAAAGTTATTAGTGGTAGAATTACTTGATTAAAGCAACATATTGCACATGTGTCTAGAAATATGGATGCATGTACAAAAGGCTCCAAAGGATGTAGCAAAAATAGTCCGCTAACATCTTCAAGAATCCAAAGTTGTGAGAGAAATAATGAAAAGAAAAAAGAAGCAGTTTTAAATGCAATTCAAGAAAAAATCATGAATATGTATGAAAGTGAAAATAGTAATGGTGATGAGGGGGATTTCGGTAGTAGCTACCTCAACGAAGAGGGTTTGTCACAAACGGAGCACAAGCAATTGAGGAATGTCATGAGGGAAAGTCGTAAAATGACTACTTTTGAGGAAGATATGCATGCTTGTTATGACTATGATATATCCAATTTCAATATGTAATATGTAGTTTTGTAATTATATAAGATTTGTACAAATTATATTAGTGCTAAACTTTCATATTATAGCGCATCCTGGTGTTGGTTCATCTTGGGGTCCAATAATAGGTGTAAAGCGTGGCATAGTACGTAGTGTCAATATGAAAGAAGGACTAACGCGTACTTTCAATACAAAAGAAGGACCTACAACACAACCATCAGGGAAAATTGATTCTTTTATGATTCTTTCTAAGCAAAAGAGTATAAAGAACTTATTTGCTCCACAAAAGATAAAAGGAGTTGGTAAGGCCATTGTTAATTTTTTTTTTCCCCTTATTCAATGCCATCCCATTTCGTGCGGCTGATAGTGATCCATAATCAATATTATCATCAAAGTTGGCCCTAGAATAAAATGTCCTTTGAGACACCAGATTGGTGGGATTTATCAAGATGAAAAAGGTGGAAGGGATTAATGGTTACATAAATACATTATAAATGAAATGGCCAGAGTATGGAAGTACGATTATGTGCAATAGTTGGAGTACACGCAATAAACATCTTATATTGAATTTTGTGATATACTTTGATTGCCATATGATCTTTCATTTTTCAATAAATTGTACTAACAAGAAAAAGTCAGCTGACTATATTCTGTCTCTCTAGAATAAAATCATTGATGAAGTTGGGGAAGAAAATGTAATGTAGGTAATTACTGATAGTGAAAGTACAAATAAAACTACTGGGGAAGCTCTCATGTTAGAAATGCCATATTTGTTTTGTTCACCTTGTGCGACACATTGCATTAATCTAATGTTAGAAGACGTCAATGACTAAAACAAAGAAATGTATGGAAAAAGCAAAGCGTATCACAAGCTTTATATATAACAGTGACAAACTGATGAATTTGATGAAAATATACACAAATGATATAGAATTGTTGAGAACAAGTATCACCAGATATGCCACGGAATTTATAGCCATTAATTGAAAGTCTTATTCATCATCAATCAAATTTAAAGAAAACGTGCACCCACTTCGAGTGGAAAGAGTATAATTGTTGAAGACGAAAAAAAGCAGATAAAGTGTATAAAATCATTATGGTAAAATTATTAAACATTATCAATTAAAATAAAAAGCCTACATTGCCATCATTTATAAAGGTGTGGACAAAGCTAAGATGGCAATAAAAGAGGCAACTAAAGGTTGGAAAACTTATTGGGTTATGATCGATGAGCAGTGGTACAAACAACTGCACTAGCACTTGCATGCAACATGTAAAAATATCTTTTATTAAATACTTATCATTTGGTTAAATGTAATTATATATGTATGAATAAATATAGTAACACCTTTCCACATGTAAATATATATTTCATCATATTTTTTGGACTTGATACTATAGTACTCTGGAACATGTGCGTACATTGATGAGGTAAGGCAAGGACTAGAAGTTGCAATCAAAAGGCTTGAACCAAGCATAAATGCACGATCCCAAGCCATCAATGAGGTAGGGTATCTTTTGTGGTGTATTTCAAAATATTACCTTTTTTAAGTGGTCACAATTGTTATATTACTTTTGCTTATTTGTAGATTAAGTTGTTCAAAGACAAGATTGGAGAGTTTGGTCTTCTCTTGCGAAAAAAAAAAAACCAAAAATCAGTTAAAAACACTTTACGAAGTTATTTTTCTTGTAGTTTTCTTTTTTTTTTTTTACCATTAATTTTTTAATTATATGAAGTGCTATCATATATATATATACATATAATTATCCTTTGCATTTTGTATCAACTGAATTGTGGAATAATTATGATGATGAAGCCTTGCACCTTAGGAAAATCGTTGTTTAAGTCCTAAAGTCAAACAGGGTCTCTCACTCACATAAAGCTTTGTAATCATTTAGTTATTGCAAAGTTATGCAAGCTTGTATATGTCCACTATAATATGTGTCTTAGAACAAGCAATGTCCATCATAAGTACGAGGACAGTGATTATAATCTTCTAATTAATCTTAGTCAAATTTTTTATGATAATGATAGCCTAGATGAGTGGACTGGAGAGATTGAACCGGCTATGTTAACAAATGATGATATGAAACGATTGGATAGAAAAATTCTTATTATAGAATCAAACGAAGAAGATGACAATCTAACCATTAATGCTTTAAGGCGTGCAAAAAAGAAAACCATTGATGCTATATCAAAACAACAAAAAAAGCAAAATATTCAAGCAAGCCCTAAAATCAATAATAGTAATGAATCTAGTAATAGTGATGGCAGGGATGATGATAGTGGTGGTCAACAAATTGCCAGAGGTGACCATGACTATAATGATAGTCAACATAATACAGGTATGTCTTGGGTACAAGACAATAAAAATTATTATGTAACCTAAGACACAGACCATGATTATCATCCCGGAATAGAGGAACAACGTCATTTCTTAGCTATCTTGTTGAGTGCTAATGATCATTCCAATCTTGGCAAAACATCCGGAAGATGGTATAGAGATATTAATGAGCATATGAAAAGCCTTGGCCTAAGAGAATGCCAGCAAAGTTTGAGCGGAGAGTACTTTGATTCTGTGCCAAGTAGCAATGCAAGTAATTATCATCTCGTATACCTTTTCACAGATATGATGGCAAGAGTCATGATAGTTTTAGCGAATGACATGATACACACTATGATTATTCATCATTCAACACTAACAGTGGATATCATGAATTTGATTATGAAGGATATCGTGATCATGTATCTTCCCATGGGATTGGATATCATGGTCATCATTATAGATCTTCTGATAGTAATTCAAGTAGTGTTGCATATAGAGGTTAAGATACTATCGCATGGGATGAGCCCTTCTCATATGGACAACCATCATATAATGCTCCCAAGTTGAAAATTACTCTTCTAGTTAATTTAATAATTCTTCTGGGACATACAGTAATGATTTTCTACTTGCTCCTCATTCAACTTGGTATTGAATATAATGTACGTAATTTTTTGTCATATTTAGGTGTGAGATGCGACGAGACTCGCCAGGATTTTACATGTCCTGATCTTATTCCGATTTTGGTTCAGGACATAAGAAATTGTCTCAGTCCATGTCCCGGTCTTGGTCTGGACTTGTCCTGATCTTGCCCCATCCCAAAAAGAATTGGGACGGGATTTGAATAAGATCGAGACACAACTTGTTAATTATGAGTCCAAAAAAAAAAAGAAAAAAGAAAAAAAGAGAAGAAAGAAAGAACAGAAATAAGCTATCGAACTAGCTTAATTAAAATATAAAATTGAACTTTAATTTGAACTAAGCTTAAATTTTTCTAAGAGAAAATTAAGTTTAATTACTATTTTAAAATTTTGAGTTTGAGTTTTATACTATATTTAATAAATAAATAAATAAAATTAACCAGGATGAGATGGGATAGCCCTTTTTCATCGGTTGTCCCAGTCCCATCCCGATTTTCAATTGAGATGGTAAATTTTGTCCCGGTCCCATACCAATGTTCAATTGGGATAGAAATTTTCCCGATTTTTCAGGTCAAGACGAGACAAGACCGAGACAGGCAAACCCGTGCTCACCTCTAATCATATCAATTTGATATTTATTATATTGAGAATAGTTTCTTTTGTAAACATATATACTTTTCATTAAATGAAAAATCTATGAAAAATTGATATGTAATTTCATCACAAGGGTTATCAAATTATATTAATTTATATTAATTACTAATATAGGTCTAATAGATATTTTTACATGTTTTAATATTTTTCACAATTTTTTGGAATTTTTTTCAATATTTGAAGCAAAAAATATGTGAAACAGCCACAATTGTTACGTGACTATGCAATGGAACTAGAACGATGGCCTCTATTCTGGCCCCCATGACCATTCCGACGAACCATGCATTACAGTTGATGTGGCACGAAAATCGACCTCCACGTGGCATCGATTCATTCGATCGACAACAGGGATTTGGGTCAACTGCAAACCTCAATCGGTCGAACATGTTGATCCGACGACGGATCTCATTTCTTCGCTGTCAAATGAGGTCGAGATCGATAATCGACCTCGACCCAATCCAATCGATCCCTCAAACTATCATTGGATTCCATTGGTCAATGTTGTTTAGTTGGCAACATCTGGAATAATCATTAAAAGCACTATTATGGGTCACGGCCAGCTGTATTGTGGGCAGGCAATCGATGGTTTAAGGGGTATTTGCAATAACGGTCTAGATGAATGGAAGTTTGACTGGACAATACCATCATTTTGTCTGGGAGATCAATCTCAAATAACCGTTGGAGGCATAATTGGTTTTCCAATAAGCTCTTTGGCCAATCTTCTATAAATACCAGGTAAACTCATGGAAGTGGGGGATATCTTTCAATTCCACAATACTTTGCCTACTTTGTTCGACCAAAAGCTCGATCCATATACTGACTTTGGCATCGGAAGGTCTTAGCGGAGACTTTCCGCTAGTCTTACGTGTTTTCTACCTTGCAGGTAGAACCCACCATCAACAATCAGGTCGATCTTTTGCCTCAAGGTCGATTCCAGCTCAGCATATAAATTTCACACCCATCAACAGTGAATTCTTACATGCAGAATTAATTGATTCAAAATCATATAAACATTGATGGAAATCCGTAATCCAACGACAAGAAGACCAAATTGCATGAGTTTGAGCTACGCTAAACTGGCAATCTGAAAATGTCGTGGTATAGATTAAGATATTGCAAAAGATTGCTTGAAGCCAAGAAGGGATAGAAGAAAATGTGAATAAGCAATTACCATCTCTAATTTAGTCCCTCGAAGATTGAATTGATAGACTTTCTCGAATAAGAAATCGTAGCATCAAGTTTAATTATATCATAAATTTTTATATTGATAAATAATCAAGTCCGTTGAACAAACTATTCTTTGAGCTTTGTTGTTGTTGTTGTTTGTTTTCCTTTTTTTCTTTTTTTATAAATAATTGGACTAGAATTGTTCAAACTTGATTTAATCTTTTTTACTGAGCTTGAAATTATGTGATTATTGATTAAGGCTTAATTGACATTTAGTCATTCCAACATAATAAAACTCAAATAGCTTAGTATTTCGGTATGTTTTGTCTTTTTAACTAATTGAACCAAGTTTGAAATTCGCTGCAATTGTTAATAAAATCAACTTGTGCTTCGAACGCCTTAAATTGGGTATACGTTTAAACATAACGGTCACATTTGTAATATAACAATCACACTTGTAATAATAATAATAATAATAATAATAATAATAATAATAATAATAATAATAATAATAAATAAATAAATAAATAAATATCTGTATATATAGATATATTTTATTAACTCCAAAAATAAGATGTTAGAATACAGAAGCTTATAAACTCTTTTTAGAAAATCAAAGAGTTCCCAACTTATTTTAAAATTTTCACATGCATATTCAATTTTAACTATTTTAATTATAAAATTGTTATTGCTAACATCTTATCAGTTGAAAGGTCTTATTTTATCCAAACACTTTAATAATTTATTTTTTAAATAAGATTTAATATCTTATAAGCTCTAAAAACATCTTATAAGATGTAGAAATTTATAAGATGTTTTAAATAAGCTTAACCAAACACCCTTCGAGTATTTATCGAAAATAATTATTGATGGATAAAGTGTTACCGGTCACATGGCGGTCTCTTCCTACGCCCTACGGATTTAAAAGACGCCTAGATAAATTTTTAAGTAGCTTTTTTTGGCTTTTCAGTTCAACTAAGAGAGTGTTTTGCTAAGTTTGTTGGAAATATCTTATAAGCTCTTTTTGAAGCTTATAAGATGTTAAATTTTATTTTTAAAATAAATATTAAAATATTTGAATAAAATAAAATTTTTTAACTTATAAAATATTATTAATAATAATTTTGTAATTAAAATTGTTAAAATTTAACGTGCATGTTAATATTTTAAAAATAAAGTAAAGAATCGTTACTTTTTTTTTAAGATAATTTATAAGATCCTAACATTTTATCTTAGGAGCAAATAAATTTTTGTTTTTTTTTTTTTGAAAAATTTTACCAAACATCTCATAACATCTTATAAGCTATTCAATGTCTTATAACATGTTTTAAAGGGCTCATAAGCTTTAAAGGGCTCATAAGCTCACCCAAACACCCTCTAGGTGTAAGACAACTAAACATATGCTAAATAACACATTCACACAAGAGGAAGGGAGGGCTATAATATCTTCTCGGCCAAGACTACCTCTGTTGAGAGGCATAGCAAAGGATGAATTCCCTTCTTCACCTTCTATTTCAATGCCAATGAACGATTCCATATAGTTGAAATTTAAATCAGACAACGTTTTGGGTCTTTTAATTTCATGAAAGCAAAGCCAAAACAAGAGGGGTTCAATCGAACTGTCAAAGAGACGCAGTTAAGCTTTAATCAAGGATAAAAATGGAGACAAGACTCCTCACAAAGTAATTCACTTATGGAAACCCCCCTTTTATGTTGGAAACCAACAACGTGATCATACTTTATCCCTACATTGAATATTAAGCATCACTGGGATTGTGGAAACTGTGAGTTTACTAGTCATCCATCCACTGAACCCCATGTTTTGCCCAAAGATAGACGGCTTTATCTGGGCCCCTACCTCCCTGCTCATATTGTTCTGGTACTATGTTGTTGTTGTCCATCTCCTGCAAAACTGGAGATAAAACATTCCATGCAGCTGCTACCTCATCACTTCTCATGAATAAATGATTATCTCCATCTATGACATCGTGAACAAGTTGCTCGTAAGAATCAGGTACCTCTTTATCATACCTGGGAGATTAGGTAAATGTAGACATATATCAGCAAATCAAATTCTTTGCATCATCTTGATATGTAAACTTGTATAAGGAGAATATGTTCAAAGGATCACATGGCTTACTTATCCTTATAAAGCAAATTCAGTTCTGATGTATCCAAGTGGATGCCTAGTCCTGGAATTTTATTGTTAACTCGGACCAGGATTGCTTCATCTGGCACATCACGCAGTATCAGCTCATTATTGGCAAGATTAGAATTATGCCCGATATGTCCAAGGTAAAGATTGCCAGGAACGTGGCGAAACTGTATGCGAATTTCAACTCTGTATAAGAGCAGCTAACATCATAAGAGAAATTTTCTCCACCTGGTACAACTTTTAAAGTTGAATTATATTTCTAGCATTCAAGAAACAACAAACATTTGTAGTGGTACAGATCAGGAAAGCAATTCTCAATAAAAACGAAGTGAACCCACAATTGTCTATTTCATTGCATTATATAGGAGGAAAGAGGAGAAAAGCGCATTGGATAAAGACCAAAAAGATGGAATATTTTGTTACAGATATAAAATAATTACCAAACCTGGCAGAATAGGATTTGATCATTATCACTTTGGAAAGTGGGCGCAGAAAGACATCAAATGTCTAAATCATGCTTTGATTTCAACGCACAATGTTAACCCTAAGAAGAATGTGGCACTTTCATGATTGAGATCAATAAAGTAGATGCCCAACCAACTAAAAATCTAATGTAGTCTTACACCAAAGGACATGCATAAAGCAACAGGTCAAATCTGACACATCACAGAAGCAAAATAACTAATCACATTCCCACCTGTGTTTGTTCAGACCCCTGCCAACTTTAATGAGAAATGGAACTCCATCCCACCGTGCATTGTCAATGAATAATGCAGCAGCAAAGTATGTGGGAGTTGTTTTGCACAACGTAGCAGCACCCTTGCCTCCAGATGCAGGTTTACAATACCCAAGGATAACGTCACTAGTGTCCAACTTCCGAATTGATCTCAAAAGTTTGACCTGGGGAGAGATTTTTACTTCCCAACCTTGAGATAATGTCCAGAAATTATACATGAAATGCATATTTACATGGAATATGTACCTTCTCATTTCGAACATCTTCACCATCAAGAGTTACAGGAGGTTCCATAGCAAGTAATGCGATAGTCTGGAAAATATGGCTATGTACAACATCACCTATGATCCCATAGCTATTTAAATACCTAGAGTATTATGAAAGCAATAGTATAATAATCCAGGTTGAGGAAAAGTAGGTTATTATACATAAATGACACATGTTTACCCATCAGGTGTCTTCAGGCCTAAATCTTCAGATAAAATTACCTGAATATATTACAGAAGAAGCTCATGATGAAGTCAATGACAATGGCAGGAGGGGAGGAGGGGGCAGAAAAGGATTAAAAAGGGGAAACACCAACCCACAAAGGACATAACAAAAAGACCCAAGCAACATAATGATTTTTTTTTTTTTATGGATTAAAGCGACATAATGATTTGATCACACATAAATTTACCTGCACATTGCATATGTGATTTCGGTTCCATAATGGCATAAAGACGAGGTTAGAGAACCTTAGAACTGTGAGATTTTCTATCGTGTTCCTTCCCAATAGATGATCTATCCTGAAAAATAAAAGTTGCAGGGGACAATAATATAAATGACATAATGGTAAGTAACTGAATAATTTTAACATTACGGCTTATGCATATCCATGTAAGATTAGGCACACCTATACAATTGCTTCTCGTTGAATTTCAGAAGAAGAGAGTGAGTCGACTGATATGAAGATTGCAAATCAGAACCAAAGGGCTTCTCTATTATTATACGATTCCAACCCTTTTCACTTTGAGCATTATCAGCAAGAGATGATGCAACATCCAGCAATGCTTCTTGCGGCACGGAGAGGTAGAATATTCTGTTCGCTTCAAATTCTCCCTGAGGTAGTAAGCTGTTGAAGTCAAATATCACGAAAATGAAAGTGTATGTACAGAAGTGAAAACATGGTCTAATGGAACCAGTATGATAGATTTGCTATTATCTTTCACAATGTCATCATACCTCCACTTCGTCCATTCGAGCCCTAAGCTTTGACATTCCGTCTCTGTTATCATACCCTCCATTAAGATAATGTGTTCTTTTCAGAAAAGCTTCCGTTTTTTCATCACAATTTTCCCTGTAGATTGCATATAAAGTGACACTTCAAGATTCACAAATATATCCCAATACAAGACAGACCTCCACTCACAAAATGTTCTCATTAAAAATTAGAGAAAATGTCATTAAGGAACCTGAACTATGGACGTTTTTGTACTCTGCAACATAATCAGAAAAAAGTTTCACTTTGCAATCTCAACTTCACGAAATTCTCACTTTTCAACCAAAGTGCATCAGCAGAATATTCCAGCAGAATATTCTCACACACGATACACGTGTGATAATAAAAGAGTTTTACTTTACCACCTAAACCTTGCAAAAATTTGCGCAATGCCACCTACTAGTGGAATATTTCCGCCGCATAATGCACTTACGTTGCAAAGTGAAAATTTTGCAAAGTTGAAATTGCAAAGTGAAACTTTTCTTGATTTGGTTGTAAAATGCAATAACATCCAAAGTTCGGATGGCTTAATGTCTTTTTCTCTAGAAATTATTAAGCGTCTCCGTAGGGATTTTAAGTGCAAGTAAATTGTAAACTTAAACTGATTGGGAAAAGAACACCCACATGGTTTAATGAAAACAATACCTTTGAACAAAAGCAAGAACAAGAAGGAACTGAATGGATACAAATACAAAAGAAAAGGTATATTTTCCTAATTCTGTGCACTTCTGATTTTGAAGAACAATTTTTCCCCTCGTTTTACTCAGCCACCTACCACTAATGTAAGTATTCCATCTTGTCCATATCCCAAATTGTTCCTTTTCTGGTGTCTATTACTAATTGTCCATGAATCACAAAATAAAAAAGCGAAAAATATCTTCGTAGGAAACGAGATTTAAATGAAAAATTTATAGTAGGAATATGCAAATGATTCTGAAGAAATTATGAATCTTAGATAGTGTAAAAGGTAGGGGGAAAAATTAGAGAAGTAATGAGAGCTTGATATTCGGCATGACAGGATTATCAAACAGTCGAGAATATGAAACACAAGGTTAAAGAGACATTTCAGAGAAGAAACAAGCAAATCACAAGTGGAGAAACATACTGCTGATCAATGCGACAAGTTAAATTTGATGCTATCATGGACCTGAGGTCATCATCAGTTAAATTTTTCCTTGAATATCCAAATATACCAACATTCTGCAGCAAGAAAGACAAATCAGAATACTCTTTACCAGCAGAAAGCATGCAGATTGTATGAGGGGGCATGATCGAATCAGGTTGCTAATGCTTGAAGTTTTAAAACCTAGAATGGTGTTCTGCCCTTTAACCCTGTTCTTCTTAGTCTCTCCAACATTTTTCATCTATATAGTTTAAACATGCCAAGCATCATTAAAAATTTTAAGCATACAAATCCAGAATAGTGCTATATCTTCATACAGTAACACAATATGTATAAACTACAAGTTCGGAGAACTACAGTATAATCACCAAGCTCAACATTCTTTCCGAAGTCTAAATGAAAGGCTAAAATGCAGTAAAATCTCTTTTATTTTGTTTGTGCACAGTTGAAGTTCCTAATGTGATCATAGTTACTTATGTTTGACTTTTCATATGACAAGAACTAGAAAAGATATATTCATGCTGCTCTTCCTTCAACTAATCAAAACTAAAGAGAAGTAATGTAACAAATCAATTAATAATCATTAGATGTTTTTATTAATGTTTCTCATGTCCCCACGCAAGAAGGAAGGAAGGAATCAACTGAAACAAATCGTTGAGAAAGAATTTCCTAGAGAGCCATGTGGAAATTACAAAAAGCTACATAGTCTCTTTGAAATACTAAAAGAACATTATGGAAGATGAAACAGGAAAGATCAAATTAGTAACACCATCACACAAACATGTATGCATACGGGTTTTCTAGCAAATAAAGTAAAATAGATCACATAGTGAAAGGTGCACTGCCACATGGAAGCACAAGAAGCAGCAGTGAAAGTAAAATATAACAAAACTCAAGGCAGCTACCTCAGGAAGAAATCCACTGTAGTACAAGGCAAACAGTGCTGGAAAGATTTTCCTCCTAGCTAGTTCACCAGTAGCCCCAATGACAGCAATGCTAAGAAAGGTAGGTTTACTCTGAAAGTTGACACTTAAGGCTTGAGTCTGCTGGAAATGAGACGATTCCATCGATGTCCCTATTCTTCTGTAATTATCAAACTGATTAGCCAAAGAACTTTTTCCATGCTGAGTGTTGGAAGAACATGAGGATTCTGCAACAACATGCATTTCAGTGGCAACAAAGGGCGAGAATGAGATAGAGAATTATCCTCTGCAATAATGTATCATTTCCAAGATTAGATTTCATTTACTTAGTCAAACAAAAAAACTTCATGCTATGGAATCCTCAAACATTATGATATTTGAGTCATTTATTGTCATTACATGATGCAATCGCATCCCAAAGCATTACCACTCTGTGTGAAGTTGGCAAATGAAGTTTCCCCTGTCCATTTAGTAAGAAGGTTCATCAAACAAACAGACACATGCCTTTGAGCATCAGAATTCATTCAATTAGAAGTCCAACATACTGAAAAGTAGTGCTAACCAGTTGATACAGTAGCTACTGACAACTGTTGAAGATCTCGTCTTTTATTGTGTGGTTCTGAGGGGTCCAATGACTGATCTTTGTCTTCAATATGCAGCTTCCTAAATTCATTTTTCTCTTCATATTTCCTCCTGGGCCCTTGAAAATTTAGATTTTGAAGCATCCAAAGTTTCAGACCTCCAAAATTCCTGCAAATCCTCCAAGCACCTCCATGGCACAAAGGACAACTGTGCACAGCTAGAGTTACGAAGTTCTCCACTACCTACAAACCACATGTTAATATAACTTAGTTATGTGAGGAAGGGTTAATTTTCCCAGTACTGTCCCCCCAAAAAATTGTTACGTACAGCCTTTCTAGAAGTTAAATTCCCTATAGTCGTTCCTTTTTTTTTTTGTTTTAACACTACTGTGTTGCAAATCATACCCAATCACTTATTTTCGGCTATACACATAAAGTCCACTGAGTATTCCACATTACATGCGAAAAGGCAAATATAACTGCTCCTTAATTGAGCAGCAGTTAACTATAAATTTTCTACACTGTGGCCTGCTACTTCTCCTCAAGAATCCCATTCTCTCTCTTCTAATATATTATTTCTCCACTTCCATAATCCAATCTAAATGCCAAAATCTCCAAAAGAAACATACTAGCTACAGGGTACAAATCATCTATTAGGATCCAATAGAAGGCAAAAGCTGAGCATTACCTCTAGGAGATCGTGTATCTCCTCGGAAGAACTACAGAAATTAACGGTAAAAGTGAGGAATATGGCTTTTGCATTTCAGCTACTATCACAGTAAACAGGAACTATAGATCTGAAATCCTAAATTTAAGTGCAAAACAAATTGATCCTAACTAAATAAGATATAAGGCTCTTGGTAGCTTCAGTAGAGAAATCTAGAAGTCTTGCTCACCATGCCTCACTTTCATGATGCTTTAAATCCAGCCTCATAAATACGGATTAAAGGCTGCATTCCTGTATCTGTAGTTTAGCATAATTGTTTTTTTAAAACATGAAGCTCTTATTTCTTCATTCAAATTCTTCTAATTTAGTTACTTGAATTATTTAACTAAAATCACATTAAGTATAGTTTTATATATTTTTCAAACTCCACGCATGTCTAACCAAAATTACATTAAGTACACGCATGCATATAAATTATTCAACCCCACAATGAAGTTATGAACTTGGTCACATCCATTACGAATTGTCTCTATATCTACGTCTATTTGAACTAAGCCAAGGCCAAAGGCATATCAATAGCAGAAAAAACATTTCGGCAGTACTGCTTTAACTTAATAATAATTCAAATGAACTTTTCATGGTCTGTATCCTTTTAAAGCTCGGTTACATTTCAGCTTCATTATTTGATATGAATTAGCTTCCAGGTATGGACTCTTAGCACGGATCTGGCTCCACGGAAATCACACTTGTTCCACGATCTCAATGATAGGGAAACAAAATATAGTGCGAGTCTGTGAAATTTCTCAATTGCATTTTCAAAAATGGTACAACTTGAATTCTTCGTGATTGCGTTTGATTTACTAAAGCCTTTTCCTTTTCCCCTTTTGTTCAATCCAAAATTCCATCGACATATCTCTCCAAAAATTAGACTCGAAAATCCAAATTCGCTGATTAGCTGAAGATATACTACCTGAACTTGAATCCTCAAGAAGAGAAACAGTAGATACAACAACGGAGTTGCAAACATAGAAACAGATGAGCTTCGAATTCACAATCTTGAAATGATACCCATTTTTTGTCCATTAAATCGTACCGATTTTGGGAACAAAAGGCAGAAGACTGGCCCACAAAGATTAAAAACTTGCAGAAATTGTCCAAAAAGAAAAAAACCTAGAGAAACTTACTGCAGGACGAGAAGTTGCAGAAGTAGCCATTTTCCGATGAACGGAAGGCGGCTGAAAGAACCGTGAAAGTGACGTCATTTCCGATGACAGCTTTTGTTGTTCATACCATACATATATTATGCGTGCGCATAAATTTGTGTATCCATTAACATTGATACCTTTTTTTCTTCTTTTTATTGATTTATACTTTGAATAAAGCGTGAATTTCTATGCAATATGTTCCCTGTCTTTTTTTTCTAGAACATGTTCTTTTATTTTATTTTATTTGTCTATTACATTTTAATATACTGTATAACTATAGTTTATCACAACATGCTCTACTATTACAAAAATGACTGACAATCCATGTACATATTTTAATTTTTATTTATTAGATGCACTCGAATCTAATATGCACAAATACTAGTATGTATAGAAGACCCATCATTGACTCAAATTAAACTAATTTTGATCAAATTCTAAATTTTGAATTATTTTTATTAAGTATAAATCAATTCTTTTTTAAGAGAGATCATGGACATAATTCAAAATTATAGTTTTGAAATTTTCTTGTTAAGTAGAAAAATTCTTCTTTTAGATGAGTCAGTGATTCAATCCGTGAAGACTGCACTATAAATAATTTTTCATTAGACAATTTTGATGTATTCTTTTTTTTTTTAAGTATTTCACACTTTTATCTCATTAAATTAGGTTAAAATATTCATTTTTATACTCTTTTTATATCATAAAAATGAAATAAGTTTATAATTTGAAATTTGTTTCATAAGCACCAAATTAAACCATCTTATCACAAACTTTCTTCCTGTAAATTCTAGTCAAGTAAGATAACTTTTTTGCATTTGTGACTTTTATCATTTTACAATTTTTTTTTCTTCTAGTTATATTAACGATCTCTATATCTAGCTCTTTCTTCTCTTTTTTGGTTTGGATTACTATTTCATTTTCAAATGATTTGTTAATTTGTTTAGTTTTATTTGTTCATTTTTCAGATTTTATTTTTATTCATTTAATTTGAATGATTTATTTGATCGAATATATTTTTTGGATATTAATTGTTACTCCATATCTCTTCGGTCATTATATGTCTACTATTCATTTTCTTTTTTATATATCTTTTTATATTTATTTAATCATTCCAAGATTCAAGAAGACAATAATATAGGACTTTTAAGAATAATAATAATAGAAGACCTAGAAGACCTGAGGATAAATGTAACACCCGAGAATTCCCTAAATAAGATTTTTAGTTGTCAATTTTTCAAAAATTAATTTGATTTCAAAATCGAGCATCGTTTTAAAAATCAAAACACGTTTCATACATCCAAAAATTTTCGAACCAACACATTTCAACTTCTTGTCACGTTTCAACCCAAAAAACAAACCCAAAAGCCCAATAAACTAGCCCAAAACCATAACCTAAACCTTAGTCATTAATTTTGACCAAAATGAGCATCTTTGAAATTCAAAAGAGGGAGGGAGGGAGAGAGAGAGAGAGAGAGAGAGAGAGAGAGGAATTCTGCAGAAAACAGCCAGCAGCAGGAATAGCCTACCATTTTTGCCGCTTGATGGGATTTCCTTCCATCCATCCATCCATTCATCCATCAAGCCACCTTACCTAGCTCTAAATGTTGGAAATTATTTTGAGGGGTTTAAACTTATAGATTCTTGTAATTTTGCTCCAAACTCACCTATAAATAAGACCACTTAAGCACAATTATTTCTGCAGAAACTCAACTCTCACATTCCAAACACTTTGGCACTTGAACACCACTTGCACTTTGGCTTCTCTCCATAAAACCGATTCTGCACTAAGGGGATTTAGGTGGTGTATTCTCTTTCCAACACTTGGTAAGTTAAGCTTATGAATATGATTTAAGAATGGTTAAAGATATGAATTATTAGAACTTGATATAAGTATGCTTGTGATCTTAGGTGTTTGATAAGCTTGGATCACTTATATCTTCAAGTTCTAGCTTCTAAGGTAAGACTTATGGTTTCTCCATCCTCTTCATGAGCATATGTTTTCAGCTTTTCATCGAATGATCTAGCATGTTATGAGCTATTGGTATTTGATGTCCTTTGACGTATGGATCATGTGAACTCTTGTTGTTGCTTGTTATCCTTGCTATTCTATGTTCAATTCCTTGAATATATAAATCCAAAGCCTAATGAATCATCTTGATCTCTAAACCGATGTTTTGGATTGAGACTCGAATAATAGACCATGGACCAAGAGGGGAAATGAACTAAGAATGAGTAAAAACAAGAGATATGGACCAAAATCGTATGTTTCGTCCTAAAACGATCTTTCGAAAAATCTCAAAATTAAATTTCAAAATGATATTTTATAAATGTTTTAACGTATAAGAGAACCTCAAAAAAGTATTTTTGGATCAAAAATTCGAAAAAAATCAAAAGATGAAAAAATGAGATTTTTCCCAAGAGTTAGCGCTTGAGCGCGCAATGTTGGGCCCCCCAGCGCCCACTCTCGGCAAAACAACCAAAATTTCCAGTAGCTTGGGCGCTTAAGCGCCCTCAGTTTCTATCGCAAAATTTTATTTTGGGCGCTCAGGTGCCTGTTTGCGTGCTTAAGCACCTATTTCCGAACCCAATTTGATTTTCTTTTGTTTTAAAACCTTATTTCATGTCGCATAAGTCCATATCTATTCTTTTTAACGTAATACTGTTTTAAAACAAAAACCTTCTAGTCTATAGTCAAAATTCCGAATGATTGATTGATACGTTTGGCCTATTTGTATGTTATTTGATATTGAGGGCCTATAAACGTTATGCCTCATCGGCTTCATCGAACGGTTGAATGTCCCCTCTATTTCTAAACCTGATTGATTGATTGATTGATTGTGGGCCTTGGGGAGTCTCTTGGGGACCGAATTTGGACAATATCGGATTGTCGACTAGGACCCTTGAAATCCTTGATTGTTGGGTAGTTCGAATGGATTCTGGAGGTAGAACTCTAAAGAGCTATCCTGAGCACGTACGTCGGCTGTGCTTTTTGATTGATTGAGCTCCTTCGGGAGTTGGAGGGATAAGGTGAATTGTATATGTTGAAGATATAAAGGTGATAGACCTTCCAAATAGTTTATTTCAACCAAATGACTCGAATGTGATAAATGTTTCTGATATATGTTTGTATTGATAGTCTTGATTGTTCTGAATTGCTATCCAGATCACATTCTTATCTTTTCATTAATATGCTCATTTTTCTTGAAACTCTTATTCCCTTTTTTCCTCTATAAGTTTTACTAGGTCAGTGGACTCATGACTCTATTTTACCATGTAGGATCGTGAGTTTGGACGAATGTATGAATGAAGCTTATGATATATTTTATCGCTTGTTTTGGGATTGAAATTTCTATTGTATTTCGGGTTAAATCTATCGCTTTCGGAACTCATGGACTTAGTTTTGTATTTTGGATCGATCTCTTGTTTATGGACTGAAGAAATGTATAGATCATCGGATTGTAATGAAAGCTTAGATGAGTTTTGTATTTTGGAACTTGGGCATGTAATGATATTCCTCATCTTTTGAGAGTTTTAGTTTGATTTGTTAAGTTGTATGTTTTTTTGAATTGGTTTTAGAACGTATTGGTTTATAGAATATATAGAACGCGAGTGACCTTGGGTCTCGGGGCGAATGCTATCGGGATTTCGGGGGGCGTCACAACAAAGAAGGACAATAATTATGATAAAGATAAGGACCAAATTGAATAGTAAAGATTCGGACGTAAAATAAACAATTTGAAGTCCGAAGAAGCTAGTCTATAAAAAGAGAAGAACAAGGCCGAAGGAACCAAACAAAGCTTTAGGTTTTCCTCATGTGTTGAGAATAGCCACTCCTAAGTCTTTGTAATCTTTCTTGTTAATGCTCTGGACAATTGTGCTTTGACAAAGCCTATAGCCTCAAGTTTTCAACAAATTGTCTATTTAAATATTGTAAGTTATCTTATTTTAATCAAATATTTTTTGACAATTCCATGCTGTTTTATTATTTTCCTATTTCAAATAATTATTTTGTGCTCCTAGTTTAACATGCACAAATTTGTTAAAATTTTGCTATTAGAAATTGATCAACTCAAAGTTAGAATTTATCTGTTGAAAGAATTTTTACAACTTCCACAAATTGATCCTAATGTTAAAATCTTTGTTAGCCTAAGAATTAACAACTTAGAATCCAAAATTTGTTACTGTAGACTTCGTCTTAATTATTTAACAACCTTTCTAGATTCCTAGTGTTAAAATTAATGGTCTCTTTTTTGGAAAAACAAAATGTTAACTTGGTCCCTTATGGCATCAAAGCCATATTTTAGACAAAATTAGACACAATTAGCGAAAACTCACTTAACCTAATACTCTTTAGTCATACTGCATTAGGCTCTTGAGTTGTTGCCATTCCTGCATAAGACGTTGATAGAGAGGAAGAGGTTATTTAGTCAAGATAATTGTGTTTAGTTGCGTCTTTAAGATGGCTTCTTCATCATCTGATATTAGTGATCTTGTTAGCACTAGTTCCATCCAAGAGGATATTATTAGTTTTAACAATATGAGCATAGATAAGTGGAAACCACCGAAAAATGGCCAACAAAGAAATTTGGCCAACAAAGTTGCTTGATTTTAGGTCAACCCTAAACATTAGGCGAGTAGAAAAAATCTATCCCACTAACTTGTGATGGCCAAACAATACAATTATTCTCCAAAAAGATAATTAAAAAACATCTCAAAGACAATATAAATTTTTACACGTAGGATTGGTTCAAGTAAGAATTAAACCATTAACCCCTTACGGTTTAAATAACAGCATCTTAATTGTTCTAAGAGACTGTAGATATCTCAGTTTTAAAGATTCTCTCTCAGGAATTGTGGAGACCAGTCTAGCTAATGGGCCAATATATTTTAATTGCTTTCCAAATTATACAGTCTCACTCATTGACCCACATGCTTTAGATGTTCTTACGTTAAACATCAAAACGCATTACTATTTTGTTGAAAATCAAGCTCATGCCTATAAAATATTCTACAGAATACATTATAAAACAATGAATACTGGGTTAGATACAAGCGCTTTAGTCAAAAATCCATTCAATAATCAAACAGCCTTTTGGGAAGTCAGCAACCCCAAGTCTAATCTTTCTATACCCAAAGTGTAATGCCCCGAGATCCCAGTGCACTTCTGCCCTAGTTCTCAGGACATTACTTTGCATGCATATATGGTAGCTGAATACTAAAACACAAATACATAAAAACTTAACTTATAATTCACATCATTTACAAATTATTCAAAGGTCACACCACTCTAGCTAGTTCTATCTTACAATCATACCATGTTTACAACATTAATGTACACTATATATAATACTAAGTTTGATCAAGTACAATTTATTATACAGAATGAAAAGTTCTAATCTACAAGCTCCCCAAGCATGTAATCTACCAACTCCCCACGCGCGAGAGTATTTGTCACGATATACCATCCCCTCGGTCTCTAGTTATTAAAAAGTGTACGTGAATGGAAAACTCCATGCTAGCATTACGCTCATAGTCATCCACAATAAATGAAAAATGAAAGCACACCCTCATCTTGGAAATCACTTACCTACACATTATGAGAAAACTAAAGTAAGTCACGAGACTTAGTAAAAATCATGATAGGTAATAAAAAATTAGGACTCAAAAAATTAATAGGTGTGATGAATAGTTAATCGTTGCCGATAAGATTTGACATTCATATCGAACATAGATAATTCAGTCTACTGCAAATATGAACTCGGAAATTCAAATTGTGTTACGAATGTCAAAATCAATTAGGCTGAACTAGTGTTTGGTGGATCCGTCACCCTTATTTCTTCAAACAATATCAATTGCCTTATTTCTGCATTTTTGCCTCTCGGGTGGCTGCCTGAGTTAGGCCAATAAACAATAGATATGATCGACCGTGTGCCGAGTATAACTATTTGGAAACTTACCTCTAAGTTTCCTCCTGGCTATCTCAACGATAGAGAAGTCTCAAGGATTAGGTCGACGTGCTGTAATATCCAACCAATCCCCTCCTAAGGTTCTCAAGGTCAGCAATCATGCAATAGGATTTTATTGATAAGATATAGTTTGAAGCAATTAAGAAATCATAATATGGTATCGATTTCAAATGATCGGTATAAAAAAATTTAGGTATTCAATTGGGATATAGGAATTCTACTTGGATCACCAAATTAGATTTAAAGATTCTAGGAGATTATTTTTTAAAGGTATTTTGGTTGAAAATGTCAAATAGGTCAAGTTTTGAGAGTTTCTAGAGCGGTAGCAATTTTTTGGGTTATTTTAAAAATACAATTAGACGAGTTAAAATTGAAAATTTGGTTCTACCACAATCTAAACTGATAACATTTCCAACGGTGGTTTTATATTGAAAATCTGACAAGTAGAATTTTATTTATAAATTTTTAAAGTTGACTCATGAATCTGCCACATTCCCAAATCAACTTGACATGTTCGGATTTAAGAAATTTTCTGGGATGATTCGTTCACGGATTTCAGAGATTCTTAAGCCTAATATCATCTACACTTAACAAGGTTTCTAAATCATATTTTTGAACGATCTAAAGTTGGGAGATGTATTAGGCCGCAGGTCAGTGTATCGCCGCAGGTCAGTGTATCCCCTATTACCCGGGAAAACTGGCAAGTTCAAATCAAGCTATGTTATTGGTCTTTTTCCTTTATGGTTTTGGGTTATTTTTATTCTAATGACAATTAAACTCAATAAAATTTCAAATGGTATATTTTGTGGATTTTTTGGACTTGTGGGGGTCCCGTTATGAATTTTTTGAAATTAGGATTATTACATAGGCCTCCCCTGTTTTGGCCAAAATGGCAAGTTTGGTCCAAATAAATTTTTCTACCACTTCTCTCCTTGTTTTTAGGTGATTCTTGGTTCTAACATTATCTAAACTCAAAGAGGCTTCTAACGGTAATTTGTATGAAATTTTTGGAGTAGTAGAAGTAGTGTTTTCAATTTTTTGAAATGAAGTGAGTGCACTGCCTAAGGTTACCCGAGAACAATTTATGGTTCTACACTTCATTTATTTCATGAAATCACCTAATCACTAAATCCAAGTGATGATCTACTAAATTTCTTATAACTCTAAGGTCAAATTCATAGTTCCATAAGCACAAGGTAAGTCGTGCTCCATCAACAATAATATGAGAGCTAATCAAGTAGCTCATAAAAAACAAGCTATAACAATCATGAAGCTGTAACAATCAACATGATAACAAGCATATCATCCATAGATCTTTCAAAAAAAAAAAAAAAAAAAACTGGAACCACGATCAAAACTTGAAGAACATGAGGGGGTAGTATCATGATCTTTACCTTTTTGCTACTTAAGCTTGAAATTCCAAAGATTTTCTTCAACCTTGTCACTAGCACCTGACATGAGAAGGAAATCTCTTAAGTTTCATTTGAATAAATAATTTAATCACTAAAATCTAAACTAAACCTTACCAACTTGAAGATTTGAGAGGATGAGAGAGTCCCCTACAAATTCCCTTTTAATGGTTACTTGATATTAAGGAGAAAATTGAAGGAAAATGGAAGAAATGAAAGTGTATACACACACACAAAAGTTCGGTCCTTTGGGAGAAATGGCTAAGTTTTCTTTTTTTCTTTGTTTTCTTCCTTATTTTCTCATGTATATACACTTGTAGAATACATACACAAGTGTATAATACAAGGAACAATACTTGGCAATCCTGAAAATGCATTAAAAGTAGAAATGATGGTGTTGGATGACAAGGTAAGGGGAGTCATCACTTGTTGGGGTCATTATCTTGTGGCTTACCTCATTTTCTTTATTTTTACTCAAGTGTGAGTGTGTGAATTCGGTTGGTCCATTTTCTCCCTTTTTTTAAAAAAAAATTTTTAAATGGGCTTGGATTTTGGACTTGAAAGTTGGGTAATATATTGGGCTCAATTCCTTGGGTTAAATAGACTTGGTATTGGGTTAAAAATATTATATTTGGGCCTTATTTAATTGAAATAATATTTTTGGTTGTTAAATCGAAATAATTTCACTGTTTTAAAGTCTTTCGGATAATAGCGATTAAAATTGTTTAAAACAGCGCTAAATTTTAAAACTCTTAAAACTTAGGGGTTAAAATAAAAATTCAAGAATCTTTTGGGTCTCAAATATTATTTTTAAAGTTAATAGGGTACTTTTGGTAAGTTTTGGCTGAAAAAAAGTTTTTAAAACGAGTTTTTTTTTTTACCAAAAAATTTTAACCGTAAATGAAGTTTTTAAAACTAAGGATTTCAAATATATAATTATGGATTTTTTGGGGGAAAATAATATTTTTAATAATTTTTGAATGAAAAATGGATTCTTTGAAAAAAATAAAATATTTTTAATTGTGAAAAAAATCTCGAATCGGCAAAAAATCAGTTACCAACTAAAGTTTCTCTCGAAAACGTTACCTTTATTGATTGAACATGAGGGTTTAAAATTTAATTTAAGGGAATTCTCAAGTCTTCACACAAAGTCACTAATTGGGAACAAATAACCTTCCCAGAGTCATGGGACTTTCCAAGGGTAACCTCTTTTACACCAAGAATTGAAAACAAAGAACTCGAATATATTGTGGAAGGAAACGATGGGTTTGTAGGATTAAGATTTGATAGATCTAGGTCCTACAAAGCTCCAATGATAAGTTTCTCTGAATTAGAAATGCAATCTAGGTGTTCTACAAATTCAGTCCCTTTTGAACAACCTTATGGTATTAGAAAGGACAAGGGAATGGTAGAAGCTGTCTATCACCAATTTGCAACCACCAAAATAGAAGAATTTAACTCAAACACCTTCACAAATTTCCACACTAACAAGATTTGAAATAAATAAAGACTTTTTAAAAAGAGATTTTCTTTCAGAAGGAAACTATGACAAAAGAAAGATTTACAAGAGAAACTTTACAAAAGAGGTCAAAGAACAAATAAAGGAAGAATAGTATGAATATATGCTTGAAATAGAACAAATATACCCTTGTTTGAATATCTAGAAGAAAACCAAAACATATTTGTCTTAGGAGAACAAAGAAAGTGGACTAAGAGTGATGGATCATTAGTAACCTCAGAAAAACTCCCTTTGAAAAAACAGCTATTAAGTGGGCAGGTTAGATTTTTATCCAAGAACCCGTTCTAGGTATCAAAGGAGATATAGGCACTAATGAAGAAAAAATTGACTCCAATGTCAGACAATCCAACTTTACTAATTTAATGCTACATACTATGGGAGAACAGTTAGATAGAGTTGAAGATAAAATTGATAAAGGAGATACATCGAAAATAAAAGCCAATCCAAAAATATTCTCCTCTTCTAAATTAACACCAAAAGTACTCATTAAAACGCTAGAATATAGGCCCTCACTAGGACCTAATACTGATGACCTTTCACAAGAAATTAATAAACAATTAAAAACTCTAGGCAATGGAAAAACAAAGGTAGAAAATATTAATATGATAAAGGAAACTAATCAAGGATCCTCCGAAAGTGAAAACAGTGAGAAAGACATATTAAAGCCAGTGGTCTGTGGAACCGTAGACCACTCGGGATTTCCTTATACTCAAAATAAAAATTATTATTATAGACCAAGACATCCAGACCTACAAATTGAAGAAATACAAAATTATAGAGCCTTTTCAGGAAATTCTATTTATGAATGGAATATTGATGGTCTAACTGAATATCAAATAATTACAATGACGAAACAAATGACAATCATAGCAAATGTTTATAAAGAAAAGGGGACTTCAGAAGAAAATACTGCCAAAAAATATTGTCCTAGGATTTAATGGAATACTTAAAAATTGGTGGGACCAAACAGATAAAACTGGTCAAAATATGATTTAAAAAGTTACAAAAAAGATGCTAGGGGAAGTATGATATTAGACTCCCAGGAAGCCCTTATACTAAATGCAACTAAAGCCTTAGTTTACACCATCCTTTTAGGATTCATAAGTGATCCCCAGCTTTATGAACAAAGGTGTGACCCTTCCCCAACTCCCCGAAGTCCCAGCAGCATCCCGCCCCGAGACCTGAGGTACACCACTCGCGTTCTATACATTCTAAGGCCAATACGTTCTAAAACCAATTCAGAAAATATACAACTTAACAAATCAAACTAAAACTATTAAAAAAAGAGAAATATCATTACATGCCCAAGTTCCAAAATACAAACTCATCTATTCTATCATTACAATCCGATGATCTATACATTTCTTAAATCCATAAACAAGAGATCGGTCCAAAATACAAAACTAAGTCCATAATACAATGTTACATGCCAAATGTTCCAAAATACATAAAATGTCTATAAATCATTACAATCCATTGATCTATGCAATTCTAAATCTATAAGTTCCAAAAGCGATAGATAATCCAAAATATAATGGAGATTACAATTCCAAAACAACTATAACAATCTATCATAAGATCTATTCGATCATTCGATCAAGATTCAAGAACCTAACATGGTAAATAGAGTCATGAGTCCACTGACCCAGTAAAACTTATAGCGAAAAAACAAGAATAGGAGTTTCAAGAAAAATGAGCATATTAACAACAAGACAGGAATGTGATTTGGATAGCAATTCAGAACAATCAAGACAATCAATATATACATATATCAGAAACATTTATCACATTCGAATCATTTTGCTGAAATAAACTATTTGGTAGGTCCATCACCTTTATATCTTCAACATATACATTTCACCTTATCCCTCCAACTCCCGAAGGAATTCAATCAATCAAAAAGCACAGCCGACGTACGTGCTTAGGATAGCTCTTCAGAATTCTACCTCCAAAATTCATCCGAACTATCCAGCAATCAGGAATTTTGAGGGTCCTAGTTGACAGTCCGATATTACCCAAGTTCGGTCCCCAAGAAACTCCACAAGGCCCACAATCAATCAATCGTATGGGCTTAGAAACAAAATGGACATTCAATCGATCAACAAAGCCGACAAAGCATAACAATCAATGGCCAACAATATCATATAACATTTCAGATAGGCCGAACGTATCATTTAATCATTTCGGAATTACGACTATGGACTAGAGAGTTTTCATTTCAAAACTCGTATTACGTTAATAAGATCGGATATGGACTTATTGTGACGTGAAATAAGGTTTCAAGCAAAGAAAATCAAGTTGGGTTCAGAAATGGGCGCTTGGAAGCGTAAACGGACGCCTGAGCGCCCAAAATAAATTTTTAGGGCAGAAGTTGGGCGCTTAAGTGCCCAGACTATTGGCAAAATGGTTGCTTGTGCTGAGAGTGGGCGCCCAACGTTGCGCACTCAAGCACTGACTTTCGGGTGAAATCTCATTTTTTTGTCTTTTTGATTTTCTTAGAATTTTTTATCCAAAAATGCATTTTTGGGGTTCTCTTATATGTAAAAATTTTTATAAATCATCGTTTTGGACTTTGGTTTTGAAATTTTTTGAAAGATCGTTTTAACGTCGAAAACTACGATTTTGTCCATATCTGTTGTTTTCAATCAAATTTTTAGTTCGTTTTTCCTCTTAATCCATGGTCCATTATTCAAACTCAATCCTATACATCGGTATAAGAGTCAAGGATGATTTATTTATCCTTGGATTTACATATTCAAGGATTTGAGCATAGATTGGCAAGGATAACAAAACAACAACATAAGTTCTCATGCTCAACATATCAATGGGCATCAAGTACTCAATAGCTCAAAACATGCTTGATCAATGAAGGAAAAGCTGAGAACACATGCTCATGAAGAGGATGAAGAAGCCATAAGTCTTACCTCTTATAGCTGAACTTGTGTATACTAATGATCCAAGCTTAGTCCAACACCTATAGCTATATATATACGTTCATGTCAAGTTCTATATAACACACCATTAATCATTCTTAAATCATATTCATAAGCTTAACTTACCAAGAGCTTAGAATGAGAGCTTCACACACACAAGAATTTCCCTTTAATGCAGAATTGGTTTTGAGAGAAAGAAGCCAAATGCACAAGAAGTTCTAAGTACAAGAGTGTTTGAGAGGAGAAGAGTTTTGCAGCAGATTTTTGGACTCAATGATGGC
>JACFYI010003848.1:118203-150476 GCA_014898755.1 Handroanthus guayacan
CCCCCCCCCCCCGGCCCCCAAAAAAAAAATAGAAACTATATAAACATCTCATACTTTGGATATAATATACATTACAATATTTATCAATATTTAATAAAAATAGAATATATATATTTGCATATATGTATATTATATAAAAAAAAGTAGTATGTTGTAGCATAAGTTGGGTGACCCAATTGACCGACTTATATCAATACAATATATTATTTATTACTTACTCTATCTTATAAATGTGGATACGAATGTCTACAGTACTTGGGCGCGTGTCATGCTACCCTCCTTCATGCTGCTTCTGTAGTTGCCTCCGACCACCATCGTGGCACGTAGATTGAGATAGTTGCTTTCTAGGGTTGGACAAGGAGAATAGAGGAGAAAAGAACAGATACAGAAGGAGCATTACACTTTTGTGGTGAAGAAAGTGACGTTAAGAAAATATGCCAGACATTACCAGAACACACCTTTCGCATTCTTTCACATTTTCACTTTGGCTCACTCCTTTATCTATTTTTTTACTATTATAGTGATGCTCTGTACGAAGATGTTACTGCTACTTTCTTCAAAGAAAAAAAAATTATTGTGCGTTAGGTTGACATAGTCTATCAATCTTTTAGTGTGCTTAGCTTATGGATTATAATGATTAATATGAAAAAATCTTATGAAAGTCTATGCCCATTGCTTAGGGCTTTAGGCTAGTGTAAAGGGAAAGTTACTTCCGTTGATTTATAGAGCTTCTAATATAAGGTAAAATAATTGTTCTTCCCCCACCATTTGTTTCGTGTGTATATTTTGGGTCTTGACAGTACTATTATTATACAAATAAAACAATATGGCCCGCAAAATTCCACCGATTACTTTAAACTCCACCAACTGAAAATCAAGTGGCAATATGTTGTTTTGCTTCAAAATTATCCACCGCCAACCTAATTTTCACCCTTCAACTTCACTCTGTGAGTGTTCTTTGGTGTCAGTTGTTTTTTTCATCTGCAATATAATCTTTAGAAATTATATTTTCTTTATGCGCTAATCTTTTGTTCTTTAGGTCAACAAGCATTATTGAACCCATGATGGCTTGGTAAAGCAGACGTCCAAATCTCAAGTTCAACTCAAATGTAGTTTTTCACTCATTATCATTTTGTTTGGTTTACCATTGGCAATTTTTTGAAATTTTTGGTGTCTTTTTTTTTCATTGTTATTTTTTTTCCCTTTTTATCAGCTCTCTTACCATCTTGAAGGACTAGGGTTGTTATACGTGCTGATAATTTGAATTCATCAAGAAAGTTGAGCTTTCGAGTTGATACAATAAAGGATTTAGAATCTTTTATTGAAAAATCGGGTTTTGCTTTCTTAGATGAATTGGGCCACCAATATATTGAGGAACATAAATTGATATCAGCACCTTTGGAGGAAAATATTTGCTCTTTGGAGTGTTGGCTTCTATTGCTTTAATTTCATTATTGGTTATTTCCTAGCTCTTCATTTCAATGTTGTTGAGGATGTTTTCAAAAAAATTGATACACGTGCCAGTGAGCTGTAGCTTCTCTTTGTGCGTTACAATGCAGTGGTGGTTGCTTTCTGTTTCTAATTTCTATAATTAATGCTTTTGGCTATGCTTAAGAGTTTAATTACTATATGATAATATCTTGAAACTTAAGCAATCTGAGGTTTAGTGATTCAACTAATGTGTGTAAATTAGGTGTATTTGATTGTATTGTTGCGGTACTAGTTAAAAAATGTTGTTACTGCAATACCAAGTGATTCTCGAGTACAAGTGGAATGCCTTTCATCTATTACGTCTGAATTCTAAACTGATAGTGGAATATGGGTTTGGTGGTTTAAAAAGGTGAAGTTCTCTTTGGTGGTTTTATTTCAATTTTGTCACATTGACAAAAATTCTTGATGAGGAAAATAAATTGATATGTTTATCATGTTATATAGATTTTTTGATAAAAATTGATGGATATATACCATTCATTTGTATCTTTCAAGGTTATAGAAACTTCAGTTAGCTATTTTTGTAGAGCAACATCTTTTTACTTTCTGAAACTGTATTTAAGTTTAATTCATGACTGTTATCATTATAGACATAGACTTCCTATGAGAAAGTTTAAACATAAAATGCGATAAGATTTGTGCGGTGGACGCAGCATACGTTCTCAACCTCTAGGGAATCTAATAGTTTTCTATGAAGTACGACGGAGTAGACTTTTGTACTTCTACTACCTCTTGACATATTACAGAAAGAGTAAACACATGGAAGAGGCTTTGTTTTAGAATTTTAGTTGGGTTGTAGAAATAAATTGTGTTTAATTTGATACATAAGTTTTATATTCTTTCAGTCCATTTACTGATTAATATGATTTGCAGAATATTTTTATTTCTTTTTGGCTATATTATTAATATTTGGAGGCTTCTTTTTCTTATTTGATGTTATTTGATAATTATAAAGTTGTAATTTGTGTCTCAATTTACAAGTATCTAATATATTTTGCATCTATTATATAGGTGAATTGTTGCTGGCAAATAAAGTTTTGGGTCCCGGAGAAAGGTGTGTAATTTTACTTTTATCCATTGAAAAAGATATCTGGTTTCGTTTTGTTCATAATAAATTGTTTGTCTTTACTATTCCACTTTTCGTGCATTTAATTAAATTTCAAATTGAAAATTACATGAAGAATTGAGGAACACAAAAGTAAATCTTGGTGACAAAATATGGCTTGTACTGGATGATATCCTCAAGTTTACAAATTAATCTTTCTAAATATCAATTGGTAAATCTTCCGCATTTCTATATATACATTTCATCGATACATAGTAATATCTCTATTCCACCATTAGTTTTTCTCATACTTCTTTCTTGCTTTAACATAGTTGTATTACAAAATATATGCATTTTTATGCAAGTGAAGAGTATCCAGTTGGAGCACAACTACTGAAAGTACACAAGCAGGCACTTTCTTAGCTATTGCAGCTTAACTAATCTCATTTCCCATGGATGTAAACCACGAATTTTGGTTAGATGCAATTTTACCGCATTAATTGGTCAAGAGGCATAATGTCACATTTGCAAAGCTTAGATGTCAATAGGGGCGACTATTGCTCTTAAATGCTTCCTATTGATTCTAAGCAGGGGAGAAGCATTTCCAAGCTGAGGTTCTTTCTTTGGAGAAGTAATACATAGCATGGAGATCACCCTCTCTTATTTCACACATGCTTTTCTGCACAGAATATGGTACATTACATGACCAAGGTCTATGCTGATTTCATGTAACAACCTGAAAATTTCCCTAACTATATTTTCACATTCACATTTTTCAAACTAAAATCTTTTCACAACTACCAGCAGTTTCTTTCACAATCATTTGAGATTTTTCCAACGACGAAAATACTTTGTCACATCAATCGAAAATTTTCTTTCGATTAAATTTGACCCAAAACATTGTATTTGGCCCAAAAGAAAAATCAATTTTTGGCCCTAAGAAAAATAAATTTTGGCCCCGAACTTTACGCCCAAAACCTTAAGCCCACTCTTCATATTTTTTTTTTTTGAAAAAAAATGAAAATAAGCTGCAAGTTGGCCGGATTTGATATCCCTTAAAAAGGGGGATATTTTGAATTTTTTAAAACAAGCTTGCTAGCCAAGTTTCTAATTAATATGTGGGAAATTGAAAGACTCATCCTTTTCCTTGTCATCTCACCTCACCCCAATCTTTCAAAAATTGCAAAATAATCCTTTTCTCCATCTATAAATTGACAAGGGATAGCAAAGCAAGACCACTCTTACTTTTATTAGCCAACTTTATATATATATATACATATATATATCACATCATCTTCTTCTAAAGCTAACTTTCTTCTATATTATCTTCATCTTCTACTACTTATCCTCTCTAACATTATATTTCTTTCCTATACAATATATATATGTGTGTATATATATATATTTTCAGAAAAACAACAAGGTTTTAAATTAGACAAGAAAAGGGGAAATAGTAGGAAAAATACTCTTCTTAGAGTACATACTTTGGTAAGCCTAATATTAACTTCTGAAATGAGCCAAAATGAAGACTAAGATGGGGAATGTGGTAGTTAATTGATATTTGTATTTATAGGTGCAATAGCTTGAAAGCTCTTGATGAATTTTGGATTTATAATCCTGGCTTGAAAAGGTAAGAGCTATGGTTATGACCTCCTAAACTCCATGATCTTGATTATGCCAATTTGTTTCTTGTGCTTGAATTATTTGTGATCTTGGACTTGAATAAACTTGATGATCTTCTTGTTGAAACCTTGAGTTCATATCCTTAAATGACCTTGATTGCAGTACCATTGGACATAAGAGAACTTAAAATGACATCTAAGGCATTTGGCTTGAGCTTTTAGTACTTTTGTAAATGAGGTTCTTAGACAAAATATGCAAAAATCTGAGTTTGGAAGAATGAGTATTGACATAGACCCAATTTAAGCATTTTATAACTTATTTTGTGGACATAAAAATTTGAAAACTAGAAATCTGCTATAATTTTGCATTTTATATAAAAACAATGTTACAACAATAGGGGTGTGACCGCACCCATGTCTCAGGGCAGAGGTGCCTCGGGGTTGGGCACGCCTACGCCCAATCCCGGGAGTGGTGACGCCCACTCCCATGGCCAAATTTCACTGTTTTTTTATTTATTTCGCCATTTTGAGTTCTTGCCTCACATTTTTGAAATATTTTGATCATCAAATTGATTTTTTTATGTTCGATAATCCTATTTAAACGTTGTATTCGATGTTTGAAATGCTTGTATATCCGAAATGCTCATATACCTACTCAATGGAAATTTCCTTGTTTATGTACCATTCCTTTAAAGCTAATGCATGAATATTGGGCCTTGAGAACTTCAGAAGGGATGATTGGACAATATCGGATTGTCAATCTAGACCCTGAGGCTTTTCTAATGTTACGTAGTTTTGAGAGAACTTGGAGGTAGGTTTCAAAGGGGCTATTCTAAGGCACGTGATCAACCATGCCTAATGTAATTCCCTTAAGTGGCCACTGAAGAGTGAGGTCGAAGGAATAAGGTTAAATACTATGATAGGAGTGGCAAGGGTGACGAACCCACCAAACACTAGTTCCGCCTTAAATGTTATCATTCATAAATGTTATTGAGCTTTTGAACTACATGATCGCTGGTGAACTGATGGAATCATTTATCTTTGAAAGTCCTTTAATCTATTGAAATCTTGAGCTCTTGAACACGTTGTTTGGCATGCCTCCTTTACTTTTCGGTTATAACTATAATTCTTGTTAAGTCAGTAGACTTTTGTTTTTAATTCTACTATTTGTAGGAAATTAACTTAAGAAATTTCATGATGAGTTAAAAGACTTGAGAATTATGTTTATTTTGTATTATTGATGTTTGTAATAGTGATAAGTATGGTTGTGTAACTTTTGTTGTGACTTGGAATTGTGTTTTTCATTTAAAATAACAATGTATTGGGTATTTGATAATTGATTAATGAGTTATCGAAGTTTTTAGTTTAGTAACTCTACCCACAGGTAACGTTTCTGACCTAGGGGCGGATGCTCTAGGATTCGGGGCATTACACTTCATTAGTGGCTTAAGTCAATTTTCTTTTGGTTTTATTCTCAGTCACACTATCAGAAGATTGCATTAGAGAAATCTTGTGTATTTAGTAGGTTATCTGCACAGAAGTACCAACTTAGATTATTTACACATACCTGAGTAGAGGAAGTTTTGCTTCTCATCTCTGTAGTAAGTTAGCTATGCCCTAGCCTTGTAAATTTGATAAAAGAAAAGGCATTATGTTGAAAATACTACTGCAATCCATATTCTACCCTTGTTTAAATAGAAATGAAGCAAAGTGAATGATCCCTTTTATATGAAATGCCAATGTGGAGATTCTATACAATCCTGTAGGTTGACCTTTTTTTTCACCTTTATATACCAATTTAACAAGTTAACAAAATTGAAAATAGAACCTTATTTGCCACTTTAATTTTCAAGATTAGAATTCATTGCAATCTATTTAATTACGGAATCTGATTGCTAAATTTTGGAGGACCACAAGGAGATTCCTAAAATGATAGTTGAATTAGGCTATGAACTTGTAATGATCCGGACCTACAACATCCATCCCTAGGCCGGAATCGCTATCAATAGAGAAGGGGTTCTAAAAAATTCAAAGTACAAACATAACATTCTGGCAAAATCGAACTGTCATTCCATAATCGTTCATTACAATTTCATTCCAACCCCTTCAAACAGAAGTCTTTATTACAAGTTTAAATAAACTACAAACCCAAAATATTACAACTGTTGTCATAGGTTTATAACTAAAACCAATATAATACAAAACCATAAGTTCCCAAGCCATGTTAACTCTTGAAATTCATTCATCTAAACATGATAAAATATTATCGTTAGTCTATTGACTTAGTAAGAATTATGGCTATAGTGGTTAAGGCAAAGAATTAATGGAATCAATGGCTATATCGATAATGAATTCAAAAGCTGTCAACAATCAATAGATGAACAACAAGTTCGATTCAGAATTCAACAAATATTAGCTGAATTAATCAATGAGCTCAAATGCCAAACTATTCAATTCGATCAAACAATATGATCAATAGCCAATATCAATCAATCAATCAATCAATCATTCAATCAGAAATGGCAGAAATAGTATTTGGTGGATATCACTCCCAATTATAAACAAATATCATCCTTATCCATCCACAAGTCCTTACCCTCATGTGGCCACCCAGAGAGGGGCAATCCATTTAAGCGTACAAGTAAACACAGTCGACTTCGTGTTTAGGACCAGTTCCCTGAAAATCCTATCTTTAGAATAATCATGGAATTGTCCATCAATAGGAAAACCCTGCAGCAGACTCGTTGATGGTCCGCCACCGCCTTTGCGTTCTCATTGCTGGTTCCTAGGGCTCAACATTCATTCATTCAATAGGTTCAGAAACAATAATAATAGTCCAGTTAATAATGAATGGTTTCAATCAAATATTGAACCCAAACATTCGATGATCAACGATCCGATTTAAATGGGAAAACCCTGCAGGAGACTGGCCAATGGTTTATTACCACCTAACTTTCTCATGGTGCTTCGCCCGTATACCAACAATCAATAGATCAATTAAGTGTCCGATTTCAAACAATACAATAGTTTCAAACGGTAATTGGACAAAACTAATGAAATCGTTTTGACCTTAGACATAAGAAAAATCATTTTCAAACTTAAAGGAGTGAATCATAGACATCTCAAACCTTTTGAAAAATGTAAATTCGATAGAATCAATTGATATTTTGAATACATTTTAAAAGAAGGATCCATGGGCTTGTCAAGAAATTTTTGAAATATATTCCATAAATTATAGAAATTTCATACTATATTTCAAAACATTTTGAAAGACTAATCTATGGATATATTAATGATTTTTTTTGAAAATAATAAAATAGAGTTCTAACGATAAACGATATTTTGAAAAACATTTCAAAAGAACTATTTATAGAAATATCACAAAATATTTCGAAAGAATAATCCATGAATATGTTGAACAATTTTTCAAAATTTATTTTAACAGGAGTGTAATGCCCCGATTCACGATGGCATTCCGCCTCGTGATTCGGGACATTACTCGCGGACGGACAATAAATCTAAATCCAAAACAGGAACTAAAACATAAAATCGTACGTGCCATAACATCATAATATTCTTACCAGCCAAAATCCAAGATACAATTCATTCTAACTAGACAAAATAGGCCATGCAAAATTCTATCAGTTCCAATCCGTACAATCATTAGTAATGCAGGCCTAAACATATACATTATCCCAAAAGTGAATTCCACGGTCAAAACAGAGCTCCAGGTCAATCAAATCTTTGGTCTAGGAACCTACAGGATATTATGGAATTATGAGTTCACTGACCTAGTAAAACTTATGGCGAAAAAAACAATAGGAACAGAAGAGTACGAATGACAAACAGAACAGTAATAGACATGAATATGATTCAGTAAAACAGTTCAGTACAGTTAGGACAGTCAAATCAAATCGATAACAGTATACAGTTATCACATTCAAGTCATTTAAAGTTGAATCAAGTAGTTTTGGTGGATCTATCACTTTTATATCTTCAAACAGATTCATCATTATCCCTCCAATACTCTTGTAAGAGCCAGTACAGTAAAAGCACTGTCGACTATCCACATACTTTAAGATAGGCTTTCGAAACCCTACCTCCAGAGCTCGTCCAGTCTATCCAACAGTAGGGAATTCTCGAGAGTCCTGATAGTCAATCCGATATTACCCATATCAGATACTCCTGAAAACCCCCAGGGCCCAATAGTATTCAACTAGACAAGTTCAAGAATAGTCAATTCAATTCAAGTATATCAGTAAGCCATCACGGCACAGTGTTTGATTGACCAAGAGCAGTAATAAATCAGTTTAGAATTTCAGTCAATCCTATCATTCGAAACAAATCAAAATTTGGACTATGGACTTGAGGATTCATTGTTTTCAAATCTTGAAATGTATCTTAGAAAATTTTGATATGGACTTGAACTATCGAAAACACGTTTAAGATTACGGAAACGAGTTCAAAATTTTCTGAAATGAGCGCTTGAGCGAGCACCCAACCAATGGTTTTGGCCCCGAGCCTGAGCTCTTAAGCGCCCAAATGGGTGCTTGAGCGCTCAGCTTCTGGACCGAAACCAAAAATAAGAATTTTCCAAAATTTTCATGGGCGGTGGAGCGCTAGTTTCGGCACTTAAGCGCTGAGTTTCTGGAAAAAAATTTGTTTTTAACATTTCTGAGCGGCACTGGGGCGCTCGTTTTGAGCGCTTAAACGCTCACTGGGCACTTGAGCGCTTGAGCACTCACTGGGCACTTGAGCGTTGAGTCTCGGCCAAAAACTTCATTTTTTCGTCTTTTCATTTTCTTTCAATTTTTGACTCGAAATCACATTTTTAGGGTTCTTTTAGGACCATAAATATTTCTAAATCATCGTTTTAGAGTTTGAATAAAGATTTTTCAGAAAATCAAAATAGAGTTAAAACACAGCGTTTTTATCTATATCCCTCATTTTCTTTCAGTTTTTAGTATCAAGTCCTCTTCTTTTAGTGCATGGTCCCAAGTACAGTTTCAGTCCAAGTATAGGGACGATGTCAAAGAGGTTCACAAGGCATAAAATCATTATTTCAAGGCTTGAGCTCATATAAACAATAACAATGAACATAGCAACGAAGCTCATTACAACAATAGTCAATGTGAATATAAGTACAATAAGCTCAGCCTATCAAGATAAACAAATCATAGGAAAACACATAAACATGTGAAAGGAGTATGAGGTTTCATAAGTCTTACTTGTTCAAGCTAAATCCGGAAACACTCCGAGCTCTCCAAGTTTTCCGAGCAACCGTATCAACCTTATAAATAAAACCATAACTCTTTATCAAACTTGAATCACACTAAACATATCATATAGACGTACTTAAGACTTAACTTGCCAAATGATGGAGAGAATACCTTTAGTTTTCCCTCTTGATTTCCTTAATACTTTGAAAACTTGTAATGTGTGTGTGTGAAGTGGAGTGCGGAGAGATGAAGAGAGGAGGTGAATGGAGAGATGTTTTTCAGCAGATTTTGAAAGAGCAAGTGCTCTCAACTTTGCCTCAATCCTTTTCTTATAGTTGCAAGAGTTTTCAAATTGCTTAGCCATGGATTTCTTTAAGTAAAATATGCCTAACAACTCTACCAAACACCATGGTTGCTTGAATGAAAATCGGCTGAGCCATACCCAAATCTGAAAATCTGATTTTTTTCCTTTCTTCTTTTTTTTTTTGGAAATGTTTAATAAATGGGTCAAAATGTGGCTGAAATAGGGCTTTATTTGGACCAATTCTCGAGCTTACAGAATTGTATTTGGGCCGACATATCGTAAGGAAATCGAGTTTTGACGAGAGAAATATTTTGAACGTGTGAAACTTATTTTTGAAATTAAAACGTTCTTTGTTTTATAGAAATCATCTTAATTTGTGAATTCGTTGATTCGAAAATTAAATTAGGAAAATCTCAGGGTATTACAAGGAGGGTCCATGAAAATATTTTAAAAGAGAAATTCGAGGATACATCAAACATTTTTGTAAATAATTCAAAAGAGTGATATTTAAAAATATTTCGAATGATATTTCAAGTTAAAAATAATTCAAAGGAATGAAATATGGATGTACTTATACAAAAAGAGTCCAAAATAACATAAAAAAGTCTCTGAGCTGGGCGCAACCGCACATGGAAACGGGCGCGGATGCGCCCATCATCACTTTTTTTTTTAAATCCGCAATTAATTTTAAAAAATTTCATACATATAAATTCCTTTATTTATTCTTTTAATTGTCCATATTTTGAAAGTTTACAACAAGGCAAGAAATTTTTCCAACTTGACTTCGTGTTCAAAAGTTCATGATTTTGAGAATAATCCGTCAGTGTCTATCATTTCTTTTCCTCAACAAATGCACACATTTTGCAAGAATTTCCAATGAATTTTAAAGATCGTGATTTAAGAGTAAATGATGTTGGGAATAGCTCTTTATGTCCATGATTCCATTTCTTTCACAAATAATCAAATTATTTATATATGCCCAAGAATTCTAATCTCAAAGACATCAAGATCATGGATTGATAAGAGTAATGATCATAATAAGATCCATGTAGCAGCAATCCAATAATGAACCCATAAGGTTCCACTAGAGATAGCTAGATCAACATGTAAGTTCATGCTCATTTCACAAGGTAAAGGAAGTGCTCCACGATTGAAGAATATCAATAGCAAAGAGCAAGGGAGAAAGCCATAATCCTTACCCTTTATCCTTAAGCTTTAAGTCCCGAGATGATATTGAAATCCTATAATTCTTCAAATTTATTCCACCTATTAATATCAAGATCATATATTAGACCACATCTTCATATCATGTAAAATCAACAATCCAGTTTTGGCAATCCAATCCATAGCATATTATTGGATATATTCCAACAAAGTTTAATGGTGTATTTTACTTTTATAAATACCTTAATTCAATTATCTTTCTAACGATGGCTTTCAATCGACGATCCAATGGTACGATTTTTGTCTACACTCCTTTAAATTTCACCCTTGCTACTACCCCTATTCTCGGTAGTTATGACAAGTCAGATTCAATAAAAGTTTATGGCTATTTTTCTTTATGTTTTGAGTGATTCTTAATTTTATAATTATCTACACTCGATAAAATTTCTAATGATATATTATAATGGTCGATTTGATAAAGGTAAAGTAGGTTTTGAAGCTTTGGAATTTGAAGGTAATATTGGGATTAGTGAGCACACCTGAGATAAAGGTGTTTGCGTGTTTTGAATTCATCCTTCGAACTTAAGCCTCAAAACATAGTCCAAATCAAAATGTTCTTTAAGTTGGATCACTTATTTAATCAATACCAAATTTCGTTGAATCCTACTTCTTAGAATTTTGAATAAGATCAAAGTTCAAACTTACCAAGATAGTTGCCCTAATGGAGGTGCTCCCTATTTTTCCCCTTTTTCTTTACAACTTTAAGCTTCCTTGGAAATTCTTCTTGAATATTATGTGGATACGTGAAGATGTTTTTAAGAGTAGAAAGAGAAGAAAAATATATATATAGCTGAAAATTCATATGAAGATATATGTATGTAGATGAGGATTTTTGTAAATATAGATGTGTGTGTCTAGAGAGAGAGAGAGAGAGAGAGTATGTGTGCGTGTGTAGCGCCTCGAGTCATGACAATATTTTGCCCCGTGATTTGGAACATTACAGGTGGTATCAGAGCCGAGGATAAGAAACCCGAACGGTATAGACTTATAGAATTTTACCTTTATTCCCGTTTCTCACTACTAATTTCATTTGTTCTCATTTTGGCATGGTAGATGGACAAGGGCAAGGGTAAGGTGAATGACTGGACTAGTCCAAAATCATACCACAGGGATAATGATAGTAACATTGGACTTCTGAAGAAGCAAAAGGTCGATTACGAAGCGATTATAATGAATTTATGCCGAGAGAAGGACTACTGAAAGGATGCGTATTTGAAGGAGCATCGTCTGTATTAGGTCTATAGTCGATGGGCCCCGCACGAGATGGAACGGATGGCCTCGAGACATCAATCACAGCATCATACCTTTAGCCTAGAATTGGATTTGCTTCAATCATATTAAGGGGGATTTAGTGGCTAAGGTGAACGAGGCGTTTAGACAGGCAGTGGACTCCATGGTTTGTATGGAGTGGATGATGCAGGATCACTCAAAGGAGACGATTGTCCTTAGATTTTAGGTTCCTTTTATTCTTTTGATGTTCGGTGAGGGGATTATGAGAGACGAGCCACCCCATCCTTCCGTACAGAGATCAGACATCCCTCCACCGCTTGTGAGAGATAGGCCAGGACCCTTTGCAGCCCCACCGAGTGCCTCGAAGAGGGTGGGTATGATGACACGGATTAGTGTGGGACCTCTACCCCCGATCGATGATGACGTTGCAGCCATGCATGGGTTGAGAGGATGCTTGATGATGTGGGCCGTAGGATAGCTTTGGGGACACATGATGATGACGATGATGAGTCGGAGGATGATCCAGAGGAGGAGCCTGACGAGAAGCCAGAGAAGGACCCCACTGAGAATCCTCGTCGCCTGTCGGGTGCTTGACTTGGATGGATGATTTGTGATTGTGGGATTCCCTTTTTCTTTCTTTTCTTTTCTTTCTTCGTCTAGCGTTGTATATATTAAGTTTGATATTAAGAATGTGACTTTTGAATGTAAGTGGGGACTCTAGCCTAGAATAACTAGAATATTTTGTATAGGATAGCATTAGTATTTCCCCATTTTGGACGTGGTTAAGAAGCCATCTTTCTTTTGCGTTTTAAAGATAGTTCTATAACCATGAAAGATTGACCGTGTAAGCTTCCATCGATTGGAATGAATGAAACGTTCTTTAAAGATCTCCCAACTTGCGTTCTTCTCATTTTACGCTTTATGCATCCTTATGCCCGTCTATACATTTAAGTAACCTCGTGTTGCTATTAAAATATGAATTCGATAAATTTCAGATCAAGATGTCATCTACTGACAATATACTCCAAAATGAATCCACAAGAAAATGAGGGAGACCAAGACGAGTATTATTCAAGGAAATTAGTGCACCTAACACCCCTATTATTGATGAGAACCCTATATCTCGACAAGAACAACTTGAACCAAACCCTCAAACATGAAATGAATCTCTGCAAAGAATTCTTCCGCAAAACGAACCTGTAGCTGAGCAACTCCTTGCCCTCCTAAGATAAGTTTTGAATCGGGATCAACTCCCAGGTCAGCAGAGGCAAGGACAGGAGGAGGAGCCGGAGGACAAGATATTGGCTAGGTTCTTGAGGTTTAATCCACTTAGCTTTGATAGCGAACCCGATAATCGTAAAGCTGAGTCTTGGTTATTTGCAGTTAAGAAAACCTTCCGAGTTCTGAACTATATGGACTCGCAGAAAGTTAAGTATGCTACATGCTTGTTTGAGGGGTCGACATGCCATTGATGGACGATTATTGAAAGAAAATAAGAGAGAGATCGAATTGAGAATTGATGGGATCAATTCCGAGAGAAATTTTTAAAGAAGTTTATCCCGCAAGTGATTAGGGACTTGTGAGAAAAGGAGTTCATGAGATTGATGCAAAGGACTCTGTCTGTGGTCAAGTGTGAAGCTGAGTTCAGTCGGCTTAGGAAAAAGTTTATTGAGAGTTTAAGACCCAATTTAAGAAGGGCTTTGGCCATAAATTGGCCTCCTAACTATGATAGTGTCGTGGAGACAACGATGGACCTTGAGGCAGAATTTCAGGAGCTCCACAAGATAAATGAAAAGAATGGGGGCAAGTGGGCTGGCAAGTCGGATATTGAGAAGGGGAAGAAGGGCAATTTCAAAAGCCTAAGATCGGGAATACATCTATATCTGCAGATAAAGCGAAAGCCCCGACAACTCAAGGAAAGGAGAAATGTGGGCACTGTGGTAGCGCAAATCATACTGAAAAGTACTGTTAGAAGAAATTGGGGAGATGTTTTATCTACGACAGTGACCAGCATACAATCAAGGACTGCCCCAAAAATCAAAAGAGTGGGAATGCAGGGACGCAAAACCATCAACAGAGTACAGCTAGATGTCCCCAGGTCAAAGCGAGGGCTTATGCTTTGACAGGAGAAAAAGGCACGGACCCTACCCAAGTTGTGGAAGGTAAGGTTCTCATTCAGAAATTTATTTGTAAAGCTTTCTTTAATCCTAGTACAATGCATTGTTTTGTTTTCCTTGATTGTGCTAAGAAATTAGACTTGCCATCTGAAAATATAAATATCTCCTATGAAATTCACACTCCGGTAGGGGAATATTATGAGACTAGAATTAGATATCCGAAATACCCTATAGTCATAGAAAATCAGAATTTTAGTACAGATTTGATTGAATTGCCAATTTGAGATTATGATCTTATTTTATGGATGGATTGGTTGTTTAGGCATTAAGCGGCAGTTGACTATTATGCGAAAACAGTCAAATTAGGTACCGGAGTGAGAGTTGGTATCTTGAGTGCAAACATGAATGGTGGTATATCCACTATTTCAACAGTAAGGGTCAGAAAGATAATCAAAAAAGGGGGACAAGAATTTTTGGCCTATCTTGAAGGATGTTAAGAGAGTTAATAAATTTTCTGAGGTGTTTTTAGAAGAATTGAATTCACTACTCCCGGATCGGGAGATTGAATTTGTGATAGAAACAATCCCTGGGGTAGCGCCATTCTCAAAGACTTCCTATAGAATGACACCAGTAGAATTAAAAAAGCTTAAAGAACAATTACAAGAGCTGTTGGAGAAAAATTTCATAAGATCGAGTTCTTCGCCTTGGGGAGCTCTGGTCCTATTTGTGAAGAAAAATGATGGGTTACTAAAGATGTGCATCGATTATAAAGAGTTAAATAAAGTGATCATAAAAAATAAATATCTATTACCCCACATAGACGAGATGTTTGATCATCTTCAGGGGTCAGCTGTCTACTCTAAATTGCATTTAAGACAGGGATACTATCAATTGAAGATACGAGAAATAGATATTTTTAAGACTGCATTTAATTCCCGTTACGGGTATTTTGAGTTTGTAGTAATGCCCTTTGGACTAACCAATACTCCTACGCCATTCATAGACCTGATGCATCGAGTGTTTTGTCCATACCTCGACTGCTTTGTTGTTATCTTTATAGATGATATTTTGATTTATTCCAGATTTGAAAAGGAACATGAGGGACATTTGAGAATTGTCCTTCAAAATTTGAAGGAGTACAAGTTGTACGCCAAATTCAGCAAGTGTGAATTTTGACTTATGAGGGTGACTTTTTTGGGTCATATAATATCAAAAAATGGACTTGAAGTGGACCCAAAAAAATCAAAGCAGTCCTTAAGTGGAAAAGACTTGAAACGGTCACTGAAGTGAGAAGTTTTCTGGGATTAGTTGGATATTATCGAAAATTTATCCAAAACTTCTCTAAATTAGCTGGACCACTCACTAGACTGACCCAGAATGATCAAAAATTTGTTTGAGATAAACAATGTGAAGAGCGTTTTTCGAAATTAAAGATAAGATTGACAATAGCTGCAGTTCTCGTACTGCTTAATGGGCCAAAGGAGTTTACTGTTTACACTTACGCCTCAAAAGAAGGGTTAGGCTGTGTTCGGATGCAGCAGGGCAAAGTAATCGCTTATGCATCACGAAATTTAAAAAATCATGAGTTGAATTATCCCAATTATGATTTAGAGCTAGCAGCGGTAGTCTTTACCTTAGCAAAGTGGCGTCACTACTTGTATGGAACTAAGGTAGAAGTTTTCACTGCTCGTAAGAGCTTAAAGTATATCTTTAGCCAAAAGAATTTGAATATGAGACAATGACGGTTGATGAAATTCCTGAATGATTACGACTTCACCATCACATATCGTCCAAGAAAAGCAAACATCGTTATTGATGCTCTAAGCCAAAAAGGAAAGTTAGCAAGCATGAGCATGTACCCAGAAATATATAGTGAGGTCCTAAAGGCTCAAGAGGAAGATGACTGGGTTCAGAAACTGAAGGGTGAGATGAAACCCAATTTTAAGATAGACACTGATGGGTTATTACGATTCAAGAATCAAGTTATTGTTCCTGCATAGCTAAAGGAAAGAGTGCTATCTGCAACACATCAGACAAAGTATTCGTTGCATCCTGGAGGAATAAAGATATATAAAGACTTAAAACAGAAGTTCTGGTGGGAAGGAATGAAGAAGTACGTAGTTGAGTATATTAAAAAATGTCTGACTTCCCAACTTGTGAAGACGGAGCACCAGAGACTGTCTGGGAAGTTATAGCTCCTCCCAATTCCAAGTTGGAAGTGGGAACAGTTCACCATAGACTTCATAACAGGTCTGCCTGTGGTACGAGGCAGATGTGACAGTATCTGGGTTGTGGTAGATAAGTTTACCAAATTAGCACATTTTCTGCCTATCAAAATCCAATATAATGTTGAGAAACTCGCTGAGATTTATATAAAGGAGATAATGCTATTACATGAAATTTCTCAAAGTATTGTCTCCGACAGGGATCCGAAATTTACGACGAGGCTATAGAGGAGGCTACAAGAGCATTTGGGGACATAATTGCTATTCAGTACTACTGCTCATCCCTAGACAGATGGACAGTCGGAGAGGGTAGTTTAAACACTAGAAGATATATTGCATGCAAGTGTTTTGAATTTTCCAGAAAATTGGGATAGGAATCTACTGCTAGTAGAATTCGCCTATAATAACAGCTACCAGGCCTCATCTCAAATGGCTCCGTGTGAGGCGTTGTATGGTAGGAAGTGTAGATCAACCCTTCATTGGGATATAGACGAGACTAAAAGCATCTCGAATTTGGAGAAAGATACACTGCGACCTAAGATAATCTAAGAAGTTATAGAGAAGGTTCAAATCATCAAGAAGAACATGAAAACAACTGAGGATCGCCAAAAAAGCTACGCTGATAAGCGTAGGAAAGATTTGGAGTTCAGTGTAGGAGATTGGATATTTTTTAAAATTACTCCACAAAAAGGAATTTGCAGAATGGGTAAGGCTGAAAAATTGAACCCTAGATAGACGAGAACATTCAAGATCATGGAACGAATCGGTCCTGTGGTATACCATTAGATTTTCGCCAAATTTAACTAGGATCCGTAATGTATTCCACGTATGCCAGCTACGGAAATACTACCCTGATCCCTCGCACATTATCAAATATCTTGATGTTTCCCTCCAGAGTGATCTCACCTATATAGAGCAGCCTGTCCACATCTTAGATTTCCAGATTCATGAGCTTAGGAATCGTAGGATACCGCAAGTTAAGGTGCTTTGGAAAAATCAGAAAGTAGAAGAGGCAACATGGGAACGTGAGGATGAAATGCAGGACAAGTATCCTCAATTGTTTGAATAAAATATGAATTTGGGGACTAAATTCTTTTAAGGGGTGAGAGTGTAACACCCCGAAAATTTTTCTAAAAAAAATTTTGAATCACTGATTTTCCGAAAATTGACTCGATTTCAAAACCATGAGCAGCGTTTGAATATCAAAATAAGTTTCATGCATCCGAAAAATTTTCATGCATTCGAGCTTCACTTTCTTGCCGCGTTTTAACCCAAACGAGCCCCGAAAACCTGTTAAACAAGTCCAATTCTTGGCCTAAACCCTAGCCACTATTGTTGACTAAAAAATAGCATCTTTGAACAAAAAAAAAAAAAAACAAAGAGGAAACTGAAAATCCGAAGGGTTGCAACTGGCAGCCTATCTAAAGGATTTGGATAGGATTTATCCCATCCAAACATCAACTTCTTGTCTCTAATCTTGCTATGGAAGCTTCCCAAATTGCATTGAAAGGCTTCAACAAATTGAATCCTCCTTTGAACCCCCACTTCCCTCTATAATAAGCCCCATAATGGATCAAAATTTTTTGCAACTCCTTACCTCTCTACACTTAGAAATTTCTGTCATTCAAAAAACACTTCATACACTTGCTTAACCATTGGTAAGTTAGCTTAAGATTGATGGTTTAAGAATGTGATTTAAGAATGTGTATGTTGTGGTATGTTGGAGCTTAACTTAAGAATGGTTGCTATTTATAGGTATTGAATCTTGAGCGTGGGAATCAACCTATTTCTTCATAGGTTTAGACTACAAGAGATAAGACTTATAGTTTCATTAATCTTCTTATGAGCATATGATTCTAGTTTTTGCCTTGAATGAATGATCATGACTTGAGCTATTGAATATTTTGACCTCATTTGAGATATTATTGACATGAGCTTATATTGTTGCCATTGTTGTTTCTTGCTATTATAAGATTTATTCTATGACTATCTAAATCAAAAGCATTAATGAATCTTCTTGACCTCTCTACCTATGCTTTGTATTGAGTTTTCATATAACGGACATTGGACTGAAAGGAGGAATGAACCAAAGATTGAATGAAAAATGAAGGATATGGACTAAAACGTTCCATCCCACTTGAACTCGATCTTTAAAAAATCCTAAACCAAATTTTAAAAATTATGATTTACAAATGTTTTTGCATAAAAAAGACCCCAAAAATGTGGTTTTGGATCAAAAATTGAAAGAAAATCAAAAGACAAAAAATTGAATTCTTACCCGAAAGCAGACGTTTAAGCACATATCATGGGCACCCAAGTTGGCGCTCAAGCACCCACTTTGGCACCCAAAACTTCAATTTTTTTAGTAGCTCAGGTGCCCCAGCGCCCAGCTTCTAGACAAAATTTTGCCCGTTTGAGCGCTCAGGCGTCCACTTTCGTAAAGAAACTTAAATTTTCAAACTCTATTTTGATGTAACGAGTTCATATCCGTTCTTTCTAATGTGATTTGAACTTTGAAATGAAAATCCTCTAGTCCATAGTCAAATTCTGAAATGATCGAATGAAATATTAGGCCAATTTCGAAATATTTGTTGAATCTTATGGCCAATCAAAATGATGCCCGTAGTGGCCTTATATGAATGATTGAATGTCCTATTTGTTTCAAGCCTGAATGAATGAACGAATATTGGGCTCTGGGAATTTTCTTGGATACTATATTTGGGCAATATCGGATTGACGATCAGGACCCTTGGGAATCCTCAACTGTTGGATAGTTCGGATGAGCCCTGGAGGTAGGGTTCTGAAGGACTACTCTGGACCACGTAGGTTGGCTGTGCTCTAACGTGAAATGCATGCTCCTAGCAGGAGTTTGGGGGGATAAGGATTAAATATTTGATATGTTGGAGTTGTAAGGTTGACAGATCCACCAGACTGCTTGATTTAGCCTTACAACTTGAATATGATAAATGATTCATGTTAAATTATTGTTCTGAACATTCTAAATGTTTCGAAATGTTAATAAATCACATTTATGTTTCATTGATGATATGCTCATTATTTGAAATCCATATTCTTGTTTCCGACCATAAGTTTTACTGGGTCAGTGGACTTATGATTCCATAACATCATGTAGGTGCATGAATCATGAGGATTGAATGATCGAAAGCTCTAGCATAGATTGTTACTGTTTTCCTTTTGGGAATTTGTACATAAGTCTGTATTTTGTCTGGTATTGAACGATTGCACTTTCAGACCAATAGAATGTGTTAGAATGATGGACAGTAAATGTTAAGTTAGCTTATTTGGTGTTTTGGAGAACTTTAACGGCCTGTAATGATAATTTTTGTTGGGATTCTAGTTGAATTGCTATATGTTAGTTTCTGTTTTGGTTTTAGAATGTTATCCGTCAACGAGTAACATTCCAGATCATGGGACGGAATGCCGCCGTGACCCAGGGCACTACAGAGAGAGAGAGAGAGAGAGAGATTGTACAAACTTGGCCCTCAAGTTTTTTTGAATAAAAAAAATAGAAATATCCCCCTTAATTTAAAGGGGGCCAAATCCGGACATATCCCTTCATTTTCATATTATATATATACATATATTTTTGAATTTAGATTGGACAAAAATTTGGCTAAAGTTTGGGCTCAAAGATCGGATTAAAATAAATTTTTCTTTGGGCTGAAATTACATTTGAAATAAACTTTATTTGCCAAAAAAAAAAAAAAAAAAATTCGATGGATGAAATGAAATATTTTCGTCGTAAAAGAAATCTAAAGTGACTGTAAATTAAATCTTTAGAAATTACGAAAAGGTTCTAAATTTAAATAATAAGAATTTCAAAAATAGGTTTAGAAAAATTTTGAGGTATTACAGAACTTTGTCATTTAATGTTGCCTTGTGTATCTACTCATAGAGCCAAGCTTGGTCTTGATCTGTTGCCGTTCAAAATTAGGATTCTTATGAGTCTTTTGTATCCTAAGGGAGGGTGTGACAATTTTAACTCTAATAAGCATCCTGCTGCTACTAAATTTGGAAGTTCAATAATGTAAAGATCTTGAGTATTATTTTTCTTATGTTTGCATGTATGTTTTACACTTTAACAGGAATAAATTTTACAACACGAAACAACTAGAATAATAACACATTGCAAAAACTTAACGGGCACAACACTGTGCCTTGTGCGGTGCATTTCTTTTAGTATAAAAGCATAAACATCTAAGCTAGTTATTTTAGTACATTTTTCAATGAATGGATAGGAATAACCATATTCTAAAGAATTTAACAAATTTTTTTCCAATATTTCTTTTGCACTTTTATTTTTTTAATTTTATTATTTCCTCTCTTTTTAAATTTTATTCTCTTTATTTTCATTTTTCAATCATATCATTTTACACCTAAAATAAAGCATAAATACTTTTGTAATTACAAAAATCTACTATTATTTAGAAATACACAAAAATTTTAAATTTTTAGGTTTATAAGATAAGAATTTAGTACATGTATCGAATGTGTCACACATACTAGTGTATGTAAATCTGCCACTAAGTATTAATGTATAAAGTACTAAATCCATATAGAAAAAGAGAAAAGAAAAAAAAAGCAAGAAGAAAAGAGACAAAAAGAAAACAAAAAGAAGAAAAATACAACAAAGAAAATATAAATGAGTACTTTCTATTGAAAGTTTTCTCCATTTTATTAAACTAAAAATATACACATAGGAAATTACGACTAAGTTTTTTATTTTGCATATAATAAAAATTAGCATGTGTTATACACTATATGGGTCTGCAAAAAATAATCAAAATATTATATATCTATATATATATGTTATGATATAATGCACATTGTCTGTATCTAATAATCAAAATATGTTCATAGATAAATTAATATTAAGACAAACTTAAGTTATAAATGGTTATTAAAGCAAGTTAACATTATGGGTATTTTAGGAAAAATACATGAAAACATACCAATATATATATGTATATATATATATCTTTAGTCCTCACAATTTAGAGAAAACTACATTTTTAGTCTTGTAATTATACTATTTTTTTATTTTTGGTCCTGTAGAATAACTAAACAAATATACTATCATATAAATATACATTAAACCTCATCAACTATTAGCAACTATAGTCTCAAAGTTACAAGTTCCAAAAGCTAAATACAATGTACATACTACTCAACCGAATCCAAGATCTGATGGCTACAAGCCATATGCAATTCAAAACAAACAAAACCATAATTTTAAACCAAAACATAAGAGCTTGCATTCAAACTTTCGAACTCCAGAAGCTTATTCACCTATACATGACAAAATATTTGAATAAGTCCACTGACTTGTAAGAATTACAGCTAGAAAATGGTAAAGGAACAAGATAATTCAACAAATTCGATATAGAGGGAAATTAACATATGCGAAGCAATAAACGAATTAACATGTGCCAAATAATTGTGATAATTCAATAATAAAAAATAAAAACGAGTAACTCAAGCAAGAGTTTAAACAAATAACACAATCGTATAGCATGGACAGAACTAGTATTTGGTGGATTTGTCGTCCTTATAACTTCAAAATAAACAACATAGTCCTTATCTCTCCACAGGTCCTACACTCAAGTGGCCCCTCGAGATGGTGACCAGATCAAGTGGTGTGACAAATGTTGACATTCCATGTGTCACAGGCTAGTTCTTGGAAAACCTATCTCCAGGCTTCCACAAAACTACCCAAACTAGTAGAAAATTCTTCAGGGGATTAACTGTCGGCCCAATGCCGCCCAACATCTCTTTTAAAACTTCCCAAGGGCCCATCAAACATATATACAAAAGGTTATAAGGATAACAATAATCGTCCAAATTAAATTTTTCAAAGTTCAAAAGAGGTTCGGACGCTATCAATCAATTCAGATTGAATTTTGAACACATAAATTATATATTTGGATTTAGGAGAGTTATTGAAGTGATATATCATATAAAAGGCAAAACGAGTCAAAAATACACTGAAAAGAGGTTCGGACGTTATCAATCAAAAATACTGTCTCGGGCACTATTGTGCCCAAATCTGGGAGCGAACACACCAGATGTAATTTTTTTTTTTCTGAATTCCTTATGATAGCAGATGATGAAATATAAAAAATTTTAGGATTAGTTTGTTCATAGCATCATCAAGAATTTTGAGATTCAAGTTTTAAGGAAAACTTGGCAAAAATTTCAAATTTCTTGTGTTCCAAATGAGTTAAGTCTTTATATGTCCATCTATTCACTTCCAGAGCCTCTATATTTATACAAGGATCCAAGAATAGATGTCAAGATAATGATTCAATTAAGGGAAAGTGTCTAATTTTTTCCAATTCAAGGTTTTCATCTTAATATTTAACAAGAGCTTCTATCACAAATTTAGGGTTCTATCGAAAATAATCAAAGAACATAAAATAAAGGAAGGAAGCCATAATTCTTACCTTACTAAGCTATTAACCTCAAGGTGATAGCATTTCCGATTTTTTTTTTTTTTTAATCAAGCAGTTCCTATAATAATAAAAATCATTGCAAGTTACCACTTTATTTCATAAACCCTAAATATCATAGGGCATATAATAAGTTAGGGTTTAAGCTTACCAAGTGCTCACCTTACTTTCCCCTTTGATTTTAATGCTTAAGGAAACTTGGATTTGTGTAGTCTTGAAGGAAGATTGAAGAAAAGATGAAATTGTTCTTAGAAAAATAGAAGACAAGAATATGAAGCAAGGGGGCGTTTCTTCTTTAGTCTTGCAATATGGAAGCAAAGAAAAGTGTTTGTCTTGCAAAGCATCCTCAATATTTATAGAAGAAAAGTATAGGATTCAAATGCCATTTCCCAATTTTTCATGCAAGGTGTCAATTTTCTGTGGTTGCTAGCCATTTGTTCTCATCTTAATTTTACACTTATAGTGGTAATTATTTTACATTATAAAACTTTAAATATCTTGGTTTAAGAGGAGGGGTGCTTGGCCGAGCTCTTTTGTGTGTGAGTTTGTGTATGAATTTTATATTTATAAAGCATAATTGTAGTGGATAATGGCGGAATGGAATGGGTTTGGCTTTGGGCTAGAAATTTTCTTTTGGGCTAAGATAATGCATGTAATAATTTTTGGATTTAAACTAATTTTTTTGGAAGTGATAAAAAATTTTTAGTTGAGAGAAAAATCTTTACCTATTAAAGTTTTTCTCAAAAACATTGTAAAAATATTTACTGATTAAAATTGACAGTTTAAAAACTTAATTAAGAGAATTTTTGGATTGTTACATAGTAGTAGCAAACTCATGCTTGTACTAATTTAGATTATTTCTTTTGTCATATATCGTGATTTTGAAAGTTTTTTGTGCAAATGCAGCAATTCATATTTTTGTGCGAATCCTCTACCCAAATAAGACAATTTATATACAATCGTGATGCTGTATGTCGTATATTCACGTGTCCAAGTCTTTAAGTGATATCTATGTTTTGTAATCATTTATGCCTAAGTATATACAGGATCATCGTTACCAGTGATGCTCTATTTGTTTAATCAATTGTATTTGCTTAAAAATTTGGACAACAAACAATAGAGAATTTCTTCTGAATTGACAGGCATGACACCGCGCCTCGTGCATTTTTTTTTTTTTCCCTCCTTGTATATATATATACATGATCAGATTGCACGGAAATGTTATAATTTTATTTGAAACAAACTTGAAAGAAAAAAGAGTATTCTTGTTTCTTAAAGTTTGCACCATTTCGAAGTCATGCTGATAATATGTACTTCTTACGTGTCAGAAAATTAGTTTTGATTGTAGTGAAGCGATATTAGGAGTGGCAATTTATGATATAATATGACAACACGACACAAATCAACAAGATATTATTGGGTTCGAGGTTACTGGGTCGGGTAGATATTGTGTCAACATGAGAAGCAATACAAAAATTATGGGTAGGTTCGGGTTAGGTTCTGGATTGCACGATAATTCTAGTAGGTTATCCACCAACCCAACCCAATCTGGTCTAGTTTTGCTTTTAAACTTGAACTAGGGCTTTACTTTTTAATTTTCATATTTTTTGTACAAATTTTAGAATCCAAAGAACCCTCACCCAAACCATGGTTAAGCTAATTTTTAATGAACAGTAGAGCATATGATTTCGGGAATCTTTATTGTTTACTCTACTCAGTATTTGGTTAGTTGTTACTGTTAAAAATTATTAATGATTAAATGATTTATGACATCAGTATGTGTTTATGTGAAATTTTTGGATGAATTATTGAGTAACAAACGAAAAATAATAATAAATTAAAATGGGTTGAGTCGTAGGTTGCAAATTAATGTGCTAGTGGATTCACTTGTTTTGCTTTTGGGTCAATATAGGTTGATATGAAAACTTTTAGGTTGGGTTAGAGTTGAAGTTTATTGAGTGGAGTACTATTCAGGTAGGGGTTGGATTGAGTAAAATTTAATATTCCTATCAAAATACGAAATGATTCAACCTAATACGATACGATTGCCATCCCTAAGTGATAGGATGTCCTATTGATATGTCAGTGCGCATATATCCATACACAATAGTTAATTAGAAAATAAAATATGTGCGAGTGGGTTTATGCCTTGATTGTGAAATTATTCAAACAATTGATGGTATTGTGCCAAACTAAATCCTCCCGACGCTCAATCCCTAATAGACCTTAAGATATAAATAATTTAAGAATGTGATTCAAGTTTGAAAAACAATGCTAGAATGATTTAAAACAATTCACTTTTCGAAGTGAAGAACACTCGAACTAGGCGAAAGATTCAATTGAAAGAGCAAGACTCTAATTCAGTTCGCTAGGGTGCATAAATAAAGATTTTGTTATGAATGTATAGAAGGGTGTCAAAGTGAAGTCACACAATTCGTTTCTAAATGGAAAACACTTGGATAATGTGAAAAGTTGAATACTAACGAAGTTAAAAACGAACTAAGAAGTATTATTGAAAAAATTTGCTTAACTAAATTGAAGGCTGATGATTATTGAAAAAAATTGCTTAAATAAATTGAAGGCTGATGATATCATTTTGTGGGTTTATGTATGCGAGTTTTGTTCTTTTCACTACACGTAAGAGATTGATTGACAACACGATCAAAATTCCTATCTAAAATATGAATACCTCTTATCAAGAGATCAGCCATAATTGATCTTCTAGAGAATCCCTTAGACCTTTAAGAGTTAATATTAATCACTATTCTCTTGTTAGTAAATGGGTTTGGATGCCTTTAAGCTTTTGCTCACTAGGTATGTTAGTGTACTTCCTAGGTTTGTCGTGTTCCACTCCACCTATCTTGATTTGAAAATATATTGATTGCAAACACTTATCCTTTGACCTCAAAAGCAAATATTTAATCGAAATTTTATATAAAAGTTAAAAAAAGTGAAGGATTCATTAATTTTTATATTATTATCTTTCAAATAACGATAAAAATTTGTAATAATATCATTATTTAATCAAAAAGTAAATTGTTTATTTAATTAAAATTTTATTAGGATTACTTTTTCAAGAAATGGGAATGTAATTCTGGAACAGAAAATGTATACAACAACAAAAGACAAGAACATTGTGTATTATGCTTTCACAAGCTAACTTTGATTTAGCACCAAAAGTAATTATAACTTCATGAATTCAATAATTATTTAAGATAACTGATATCTGCAATTAATTAAAGGGGTGCCTTTTACGGAGCGTAAATTACTAATGCAGAGCAGTTAAAAATTTTTTATATACACACTCGTTCCTTCAATAATCCCGTATTTTTGAAATTTTATTATATTTCAACATAATATTAAGAATTTTCAATATTTACAACATGAGTAGATCAGATTTTCAACAATTTTTTTTTTTTTTTAATTTTGAGGTTGCGCCCATCGTGGGCACATAAATCGGCCGTCTTGCGCTACCGGGAGGCGCAATGCAGTGTAAAAATACGCCCTCATTAGGCGCAATCTGGAAAAAAAAAATAATTTTTAAATTTTTTTTTTAAAAAAATAGCTTGCGCCTGTGATGAGCGCGAGCATAGGAGGGCTTGCGCCCGTGATGGGCACGAGCATAGTGAACCTTACGCCCGTGGCGGGTGCGAATGGTTAGCTTGTAATTTTTTTTTATTTCTTATTTTTTCCTTTCAAATTCAACAATAATTTAATAAAATAATATCAATATGCACTTAATTTAACAAAATTAAAGCGTTATCTTGAATTATTACGAAAATTTAACGAAAATTTGATGAAATTTTGAAACAAGGGTGATTATGCATTTTGAATTTTTTTTAAGAAATGCTTTGCAAGAAAGTAAAAACTGCTCTGCAAATAGCATTTCAGTTAATTAAATTACGATACATAAATATATTGATTTCTTCATTGGAAGAATAATAACTTATTAATTATCATTGGTACAACAAGAAAACATATATAGGTGTTATAAAGAAAGTGAAAGGTAAGTGGATTGAGACGGTTGGAGCTGGAGATGCCCCGTGCACCGGCCCTCACCTTTACAAGCCCACGCCCTCTTCCAATGATTGGTGACATTGGTCACACCAATCATTAATTATTTGAGGGGTGTGTTGGTGAGTAAAAGGCCGCAGTGTAGGCTAACCCTTTTCTGCTTTCGAAAAGCCCCACACTTACCTCCACAGCCGCAGCCGCAGCCGCAGCCGCAGCCCCCTTCCCACTTCGATATTCCTCTTGTCTTCCATGCCTCTAAGTGAAATCTTTACTCGTGGGTGTCCGGATCAACTTGTAAACTCTTCAATATATATTATAATTGTTAAAACATCTTATAAGATGTTTTCAAAGACTTATAAAATATTATGAAGTGGTTGATAAAGTTTTTGGAAAAAGATCTTATTAGCTCTTAAAATAAAATATTAGAATTTTGTAAACTCTTTAAAAAATAAAAACTAAAAATAAGGAGTTCCTAGCATTCATCTTTAGTTTTAATTATTTTAATAACAAAATTGCCATACACCTTATAAGTTTAAAGTCCAGTTTATTCAAACAATGTAACAACTTATTTCTGAAATAAGTTCTAACATCACATAAGCTCCAAAAATATCTTATAAAATATTATAAATAAGCTTAGTGGAACACTCTCTTATTTTTTTTATCTTCAATTGCAGCAGCATTTTGGCACTTATGAAAAGATAAAGGGCAAATCATATTTATAGTTTCTAAAGTTTCACTTTAGTTACACACTTATTTCTCAACATTAATTCTTGATCTTACCGTTACCAAAGTCTTGTTTTGGTTTCGATTTAGTTCCTACATTTATTTTCCTTGTTGCTTTTGCCAAACATTGAGCATATGCGTTGTGTGCGCATCTCTAAGGACAAAAATGTCAATTTAGAGGCTCAACGATGCACTTTAGTCCTTAATAGCTGATTTTGGTGGGAATAGCATTGTTCCTTCTCTCCATGAACTTACCAGCCTGCATTTTTTCTAGCTTTTTTATCTCCATGAAACAGTCTAAATGTACGGAAATTGTAATTCCTAACTGTGAGAATTTTGACATATAACTCCTATTTAAGATCCCAACTTTGGCTAAAAAATTAACTATGTTATACTTAATTAAGTTTGTGAAATTTAATATTAATCTAACTATCTCAATGTGGAGATGTTCATTGTATGGTTAACTATCAAAATTCATTAAATGTGAATGGGAAAATTGAAGCTAAAGTGGTCGTGGGTGAGGGCGCCAGTGCGGCCCGGTCGTGATTTATTCTTTATGGATCAGATTTAATTTAAATGTCTATTTTTTGTGAACTCTTCTAGAAAGATGTGGTTTTTCAAAAATTAAAAATGACGGGATGTTGTCTTTTTTGATCAGATGCAAATTGTGTCGAAAAGACACAATAAGTGTCTATTAAATCAAAAGTCAGTGGTTGCAATTCTTTGCATAAAGTCATGATATGGTCTATAAATAGATGTGCTTAAGGCCGAAAATAATAGAGAAAATACAGAAAAAATTCTACACATTTGCTTGCATATACTACACCACACATTTTTCACTTTACAATTTTGAGAGTTTCAAGTTAGTAATTGGTTCGAAAGTTTGTCCTATTGGAGTGCTAACTTAGGTCGGAGTAGCCATTGTATCTTGGGAGCTGGGTTTGTTGCCGGGAATCTTGTAGCACTATGTGAGGGGCAATTAAAACCTTAAAGTACACTGTTGGAACAATAGGCCTCGACTTACATTTTCTTACATGCATTGCCATCTCAAGTAGGTTTTCTTTTATGTGTTTTATGTGTTTACTTGATGCATCTAATTTTGCAATATTTCTATGGTATACTTTGTAATTTCAATTTTATATGCATTTGATTTTAACACACGTTTTAACAACTCACACAAATTTTCTAACACTAACTACCTAAACAAAAGAAGGAAACATTCATGGCTGTTATCCTCTATTTTTATGGAAAAACTCCGAAAACTTAGCTCCTAATATATGAGTCCATTCCCTTTTACTTCACCAACCACTAGAGGATAAAAATTGCCAACTCAAATTCTCTTAGCTTCTTTTACATCTTTTTATTCTCCTTCAAGTTAGCCTCCAATATTCTCAAATTTCTCAATAGTTTGGGCATGACATTGTTCGATTGGTCAAACGTTGGTGGATCATACCATTGGAAGTAGCCAAATCCTCGAGCAATTTGTGAAACAAATATCAGTTCAAAAATCAAGGATGCTAAAAAGGAGGAAATGTAGACTTATCCCATAATTATCACGCTCAAAATATCTTCTTCCAGGATTTCCAGTCATTCCACGAGCATCAAATTTTAGGATTTCCTTTTATCCGCAAAAAGAAAGAACAATAACAATGATTTTTTCCTTCTTTTATTTCAATCGTTAAGAGTTATATGGTTATTTCTATATATTTAGACTGCTTTACAGGGATAAAAGAGGCTAAAAAATGCAGCGTGGTAAATCTATGGCAGAAGGAATAACACGTTTTCCATCAAAACCAGGCATTTAAGGCTAAACTGCAATTCTAAGTCGCTAAATTAATATTTTTGCCATTTTAAAATGTCATATGCAGTTCACATGTTCGATTTTCAGCTAAAAGGCCGCCAAAAAAAAAAATTGATAAATGGATTAAATTGAAACCGAAACAAAATTTCAGGGACTATAAGGTGATAATTGAATTTGAGAAACTAAAGTACAGCAAAGTGAAATCTCACGAATTATAATGTATTTTGCCAGGAAAGAAAAAAAAGAAAAGAAAAAAGGACTTATAATATATTTATACTACTATCCTAAAACCTAATGCTTATGAGCTAATGATATTGTATTTATATTTTAAATCTATCTTTAAATGTTTCAGAAATAGAATATAAAAATAAAATAAAAAAATTTGAAAAAGAGGTTATAGCTACTAAGAACACCCCAGCTATCCTTGAGTTAGCAAATTTTGACACAACAAGATGACCCGACATGAGTTTAATGCAAATAATTGGGTAGAATCAATCAATTCATTTTAATTTTGGGTCTAGTAAGGTCGATATGAATAGTAAATCCAAAAAAGGTTGAATTGAATTAGGTTGCATTGAATTTCATGTTGCATGAACAACCTAAATCAAAATTTTGGGATAACACAACAACCCGAACCCATCTTAACCAACCTAAATTACCAAAAAAATTGTAATTTTTTGTAATCCTAATTGGTAAGTTGTAATTTTTTGTAATCCTAATTGGCGTAAATGACCTTAGAGTTTTTTAATGCTATAAATTTATAATCTGAACCATATAAATAAAACTTGATAGAAAATAAAATTAAGTATAAAATAGTATAGGATAGGGATAATGGGTTCTACGTTTTAGTCTTTCATAATTTCATTCTTTTGAATACGTTATGAATTAATTCATTTCAAAACTGTACAATTTTATTCATTTGAATTTTAATTACTATGGTAGGTGTTAAATGCGGTAATGGTTCCAAAAAAAAAAAAAAAAAAATCGTTCTCATATTTTTTCAGAAAAATAAATTTCCTCTTTCTTCACATATTAGTAAACGCCAAATATATATGGATACAAATGAAAGAGAAAAGTTCAATGGGAGGATTTGGGTTCGTGGATCAATTTGGTGAAAATGAAGTCAAGTCGAACTTGATCTGATTCTTGTAAAGATAAATTAAGATTGACATTTTTCAAGTTGTCATTAGCTGGGATAGGGTACAGATTAAGGAAATCAATATTATACTCCTACCTCAACTCAAAACAAATCCACCTAACTTGCTCGAATTGCGACCTCTTACCCTACCCTCGCTCATTTTTTTTTTTTTTTAATTTTGTTGTGATTTTCATCATCAAATTTACTAAATGGTTCCATGCTCCACTCAGTATTGTGAAATTGAAATCATAACATCTGAAATGTTTGGAGGGATAATTACCCTCCTCATAGCCCAATAATAAAACACAAAATTCAACCGAAAAAAAGGATAGGCCAGGGTCCATAATTTTGGGTATAGGTTCAATAAGTTCAACATGAATATTAACCAAAAAAAAAAAAAAAATTGGTTTCAGGACACATGAATAACTTAAAATTTGATTTTGAGTCATACAACAATTCAAGCCAATATAAATCGACCATAGCCAAACCAAAATAACAAAATCAAAATTTATTTTTCATTTTGAAAATTAGGTTGGTACTGTATCTGAACTTGGAGTTTTTTAAAAATTAATTTTGATAATACTATTAATTACTTAGATTTTGATAACTCCCAATAAATGTTAAATATGTGTCTGAAATGCTTCAAACTATATATTTCTGGAAATTTCTCTTTCCTTTTTTTTTTTAAACAAAAAACAAATTATTAGATATCAAACATATTTTATAAGGTCTAATTTTTAACAAAAGAAACCAACCTTATGTTATTGTATCAACTTAAAAATCATAAAATATATATAGTATATAGTTAAAGCAGTCTATTGATGGTGGCTAGCTAGTTAATTTTTTTAATCATGATTGATCATTCATTTTACCTAATAGTGTTAGAACTTGGGCTTTAATATTTCATAATTTCATTGTGATGAGTGTTCTATTATTTGATTAAATTGAAGGATTTTTATTTTGATTTATTTGAATTTTAATTACTCCAATGAGTGGTGATTCTGATGATCAATGTAATAATGGGTCGAACCCAAAGGCATCGCATCACTCTTTCTTAAAAGATAACGTTTCATTTTCATCATTTTTTCAAGTAAAAACGTCAATTAAGAATATAAATAAAAAAAACTTAAGAAAAATAATTAGATTGAGTTAGAGGGTGGGGTTAGGTTGAGTGGGCTTGGGATGATTAGTCAACTTGCTGATAATTAAAATGATTCAAATTTGACTTAATTCTTATCAAGTTTGACTAAGGTTGGGCACTTTCAGGTTATTATTGAGCCAAGTTGAGTTAGGATTGATGAAATTTACATTTCACACCTACCTCAACTCCACAAGAGCTCACCTGATCCATAAAAATTGCCACCCGGGAAATATTATTATCATTATTATTTTGCATGTAACAACTAATAACTCAATGGAATTTTTACTCCATTCGATTCATTGATAGTTCTAGAATCTCAGTATTGAGGACATATTCAAGAAAGATTTAATGTCTTACAAATTAGAAGAAGCATTGAGAATTTGAAAAATAGCATAATAATTAATCTACACTTTGAATAATCTATTTCACAATCCGTTTTTCTTTTCCTACTTCAAATCAATGGGATTGTTAGGTTTCCATTAGCATCATCTTTTCTTCTCTTCTCTTTT
>JACFYI010003848.1:150576-164068 GCA_014898755.1 Handroanthus guayacan
GGCAATATCCCCCCTGTATTGTGTAAAATCATACAAAAACAACCTCATCAGGGGATAATTAGACACAATTTTGCCCATTTTTTACACAATACAGGAGGGTTATTGCCAATTTTTTACAATCAGGGGGGAAACTGCCAATTAGACACAATACAGGGGGTAATTTGTATTTAACCCTAAATTAGCATCAAGTTAAATCCTAATAAGTTAATCACTCCCTATACCCATTTTCATTATATTATTCTTTCTTATACCTATTTCATACTACGTGCTCACTATCTTCGATCTCTACTTAGTTTAGTATTAGGGAAATACCCTTTATAAATAAATTGTTGCTAATTGTATTAATAGTTCAATCCATCGTCACTATTCGCCGATATATGTATATACATTATATACATATATTTCTCATAGGTTTTATGCTTAGGCCAAACAATTTACTCACCATATTAAGGATATCTATTCATTCACTTTAGCAAATGTTTGAACATTTTTGTCATGTGCCCCCTCAAACAATGCTACATTACAAAATAAAAATATCGCAGTTGAATAAAGTTTAACCTAAATAACCAGAAGGAACTTTGCGTGTTAAATGCTTAAGCAACAATTAACTTACTCGTTGCTCTAGAAGTAGATGTTTCATATTTGGTACAATTCAAGTATAGCTATATTATGGTTTTTGTCAAATTTTAACATGATCCTACTAAATATTTCAGCATTTATCAACATCGTCACTTGGTAACAACTGCGGAAATCCCTCCATCAAGCAAAAGACTGGTGGAACAGTAATTGTGCTTGTATCTCCATAGGCATTCCAGCAAAAAGGGTCCAAGATTTTCTGGCCTTGAGCAGGAAATAACTCAATATCATAAAGGGTGAGATTAGTGCAAGGCACTGTGTCACTGCAGGCTAAGTGAATTGGAGGGCTTCTTACATCATAAGTCCCTTTGATGTTTGTGTAGGAAATATCAGTAATATAGACTGCTGAAGTTTGATTCAGACAGGCCTTAGTGCTGCAGTAGTACTGGTCTATGATTATGGGATTCCGAACCATGTCCATGTGGATATTGTTGAAGGTAACCTTTGATACAGACCCAAACCCACCCTGCCATGTTTTTATTCTTACACCATTGTCTGAGTGCTTGATTACTGAATCTGTCACCGTTATGTTTGAAACGCATGCCCTCGAGTTCTTGATGCCTAGGCTGCCAATGCTGCGTCAAGATGGTGGTCCAAGTTAGGGTGTTCGCAACAACTTTAGAAAAGTGTCTTTTTATCTTTTAGTTGAATTTTAGCTTTTTAGAATTGTTTGGAAGTGTTTTTAATTCTCTAAAGTAAGCACAGAAATCTCCCTCCAAGTTTTTAATACTTTTAACTTTTATTTTCAAACATACAATTTTAGTACAATTTTCTTCAGAAATTTAGCCGCAACTCCATACTTTTTCAAAAAGGAAAAGCTCTTGGAACTTAGATGCACACTAAAACAAATCAAGAAGCACAAGACTTTACTTTTCTTGGTTGTTCTTTGGGTTGGAGAACCAATATTATACTATATTATTTGTTGGTAGGAAAGGAAAACTTTTGTAACTCAATGTCTTTATTCTCAAATTGTGTACTGTTTTTTATGAACTAATGGTTAGAAATCGTAGTCTTTTCGATATAAAAATAGGTTAGATGATCATGAAGTCATAAATACCTACCTTATTCCATGACTAGGACCACAAGTTATGTTCCTTATATCGACGTTGTAAGAACCAGCCCCAATTGATACACAGTCATCACCTGCATGAAAGCTCCATTATATCAAGACAACCTTACGGTAAGAACAAAAAATTGATGAAATGGTCTGAAATTTCATAAGAGCAACTTGAAGAGTTACCATTAGAAATGACTGAGTTATATATCTTCACATCATTGCTGTTTTCCACGTGAATTCCATCTGTATTCGGACTTCCAGCTGGTGATCTTATATGCAACAAGTCGATGCGGACATTGTGACAATTATCAAACCGGAAATGGAATTGTGGGCTGTTTGCGATCTTGAGCCCCTGTACTGTCAAATTGGAGCTCCAGAAAAACCTTATAGCCTGAAGATGAAGGTGAAAAAATAAGGTTTTGATGGGAGTTTACTATATATATATATATATATATATTAAACAAGAAGCAATTGTATTTGGACTTACAACTGGGCTATCACAAGGACCTGGTAGAGGTGTTCCATTAATGCCCTGTTTCATTGGCATATGTAGTAAGTTATCCGATATTGGAGAAAGTTTAAAATAAAATAAAAAAAAAATTAGGCTTTCCCATAAATTAGATTAAACAAAGTTTCCACTCGTAATGCTTTAGTTAATTTATTAGATTTTGAGAAGTGCAATTGTATTGTGCGAGGAGTGTTATTGTAATTTTTTAAACCACAATATATACTTTTGTAGTTAGGCCGAACCTCAACACAACATGAGGCTTGGCTAATTTTAGAAATACCCTTTGAAGGGTTAGGAAAATTACAATAACACTCTGCGCACATTACAATTAGACTTTCCAAAACTATAACCAAGTTAATTGAAATTTTACAAATAAATCCCTGTTAATCTAATGATAGGGGTGTGATATTATAATTTTTCAAATCACATTGGTACTCTGTAATTACACTAAAAACTTAAGAGGGCATTAAGGGAATCACCCCAAACTTCTTTGAAGAGCAGAAGAAGAAAAAAGAAATAATAATAATTAAAATAAAAAGAAAAAATAAAAAAATAAAGAGTTACTCTGTGAGGTTTGCAGGGGAGATCCCACCACTTCTCTCCTCTTCCATCGATCACTCCACCTCCTTGCATGGACATACCATTTATCCTATAGAAAACTAGCCATTGTCTCTTACTGTAGTTTTTTGGCCACGAATCAGGCCCATCCGGCGGGATTAAACTTCCTTCAATCTGTACCCAACAACATATCAATATGCAATCCATACAACCTCATCATTAAACCTCATAAAACATAAACATCACCTGAAGAACTAGTCCGTTCTTACATGGACCAGTGAAAATTGCAGACTGAATCATGAAACTATAGTGCTTTGGAACAAGTAAAACTGCAGAATTTTCCGCTTGACAAGTGGCATCCCAAGCCATTTTAAACGCTTGTGTGTCATCATTAACACCATCTCCGACAGCACCATAAGACAATACATTGAAAACTGCGGCCGAGTGAGACAAACTTTGGTCTGAAACCGGGGCAGAAGCCTCAGGTGCAGGACAAGGTGATGCCGAAATTTGGGATAGTGCCCGATAATGTGAGTGATCAAAAGGCCTACATTTTGTTGAAAGTGCAAAGAAACATAAAGAGATTGCAAAAAGAACGACAAAATATCTATTGAAATCCATGATGAGTTTAGTTTCTCCGGTTAACACTGCCACGGTTTATATGGGATAAGATTAAGAAAAAGAAGATAAACAAGTTGGCAAGTTAATATCAGGCGCATGCGAGATTCCTAGGCTATTGAGATTGAATGAACCTATGGATACTCGAAATGTAAGAATGGTATATTTTTGTCAATTTTAGTAGCTCCTATAGATTATAGGCTTTGAGAGTGAAGGCACCCACGTTTTGGGAAGTTGATGAAATAGTGCTTTGTGACCACTTAGAGCATGGAGCAACTTGCTTTGAGTTCTTGCTTATGGTTTGAAAGAACAAGCACTTTTTATACAAGGGATTCTGAGTGGGAGTAGCTGCTTTTTTTGGGCGGTTCGCACTTAGCACTCTATGAGTTAGTAAATTATTATAGTTCCACATCAAAACCGACCAATCCCATTTTGGAGAATGGCTTTTCTGGTAAGAATTTGGAGCCTCCCATGGTGCATTCTCAAACAAGAAAGTGATAAAATAAAAGGGTGTGATAAATTGGTGTCAGATAGCAGTAATATTGGTAACATCAGAACCATGATTTGCAGGAATGATCATTGAGGCTGTAGCAGAGACTATCGTTTCAATTCTATTGTAATGTCATAGAACGATCGCGGCCGATCCACGTATTTTTTATTTTAAAGCTTGAAAAGTTGCCTGAGAAAAATGTTGAAATATTAAAAAATTATACAAAAATTTCAATTAGTGCTGACGGTAATTTTTAGCATAATTTTGAGTACCATGACTTTGATATCATGTTATTGATGAACTGCATAGAAACAAAAATATTGATGAACAATTGTAATGTTTTCAATTTTTGGGAATATAATGGTTAAAATTTTATATCTATTCTTCATAAATTGGTAAGCGTAACTAAATTATAATAAAAGTTTGTTATATTTTACCAATAAGATTTATTTTCTTAATTTTCTTTAAAATGAAATTGTCAATGTCAAGTTTCATATATTTATTTTTCTTCCCTCATGAATTTTAAATAAAATAATTATAATTATTTAAAAATTTTGCATGAATACATACTTATTGCATTTTAATTTAATATAATATTTCAATCTAATTTAAATTAGAAAAAATAGGAAAAATTAGAATTATATATTTTTGAATTAAGGGAACATAATATATATGTAATATGTATGTAGAGAGAGGGACGGAAGGAGGGATGGAGGGAGTATAAAGGAAAAGAGAAAGAAAATACCAAATTCTTTGGGTCGTGCTAAATGCATATCAGCTTCTACTAAACATAGTTCACTTTAGACAATTTTACCCTTAACATGACATAACTAACTATCACCACCATCCCCAATTTTCTCTCCTCTATCTCTCTCTAAATCTTGACATTCAAAATATTAAAAAAAAAAAACTACCAAAATTAATTATATTAGTATTTGGAATATTATTAACAATAATGATTAATAATAATATAAATATTAATTCTAGTAATATTATTGATTCATTTAATATAACTAATATTAATATTATTATTACATAATAACAGAAAATAAAATATTATAACTATTATACATATGAAAAAAAATAAGAAAAAAAGATTGGGCTGCCCTTGTCATAAAAATACTGCCCCCCAAGGGGGGTAAAAATTTTATACGCCGCCCGAATGGATTGGCACACATATAGAAAGCAGCCCCGTTTATGTTAATTTTGGCGGAAGGCAATACAGGAGCAACAACAGTTTTCTTTCTTTCTTTCTTCCTTTCTTTCTTTTTTTTTTTTTTTTTTAAGAATAATACATAAAACAACATAAAAAATGTAAATGATTGAATTAGAATATTTACCTCGCAAATATTTCATGTTTAATGGAAGATTTTGTGTTCAAATTTTGGAAGAGATATGTGAGAATTTTTTTTGGGATGTTTTGAATATTAGGGTTTAGAGAGAAAAAAGGGAGAGGAGAAAACTAGAAAGGGTGGTTGGGGTTAGGGGCAAAATTGTCTAAAGTGACTTGCGTAAGTAAAAGCTGATCTATATTTAGTGAATTCGAATTCTTTTAAGAGAGTCAAAATAAAAAAGGAACACAGCCAATAGAAGAGAAAAGAAGAGAGATGCACCGCGGAACTGCCCTTTGGAATGCCTGTAGAACGTGGTGACATTCTAATTTATAGGATTGTTGCAGCATTCCATCTGATTTATTGGTCAGAGCTGAAGGTTTGGGATAACACCGTTTCACACTCTAACAATGGCATGCCAAAGGTAGTTCCGGATCAACAATTGCCGTTATTATACTAACAATTTAAAATACTAACTTTTGTTACAATTAAGCTATATTAAGACAAAACATAAAATATTATAACCTAAAACATATTATTTATTAGTGATAAAATGAAAATCATTTTCACTTAGCACATATTATTAGTGACAACTTTCAAATCGGTACAATTTTTTGTCACTTGTTATACTTTCCTATAATGAAAGATTAGTACACACCACTGGTTGCTTCATAATGATGTCCACCCCAATGAAACACTTTGCAGGCATCGTTAAACTGAATTAAATCATGAAGCAATATAAATGACTTCAGATTTGGTTGTAAACCAATGATAACGTTATTATTGATAATAGTAGCATGATATATAATATAGTGATTAGAACTGCTGGAGGGGGAACCTCCAAGAAGACTTTTGTAGAAAATAGCTTCGTAACTCATTCCCCTCACAATATGGTTAAAAGAAGAAAGGCTTGTGGTATCAGTAAACATAGAAAATTTGAAAATTGCGACAAAACTATTGTCTGATTATTTACGAAAAAACGTACATAGCGCAAAATAAAGGCCCTATAATTGAAGGGCTCGATAGTTGGTTGCTTTGAAGTCTTGGTTCGTTGGTTTAGGTTGGTTTGGGACGGCCGGTGCAACCCAGTGGCGAAATGTGCATCAAGGGTATTGAACTCCGGTAGCAGTGTGGAGGATTTACACTGAGGCAAGAGGGTTAGCTGATCCACTTGGTGAAAATCGTGAACACGCCACTACTTCTGATCGAGCAGTATTTGCAACTGGACTAAGTTATCTAGCTTTTGATATTGTTATGGGACTTTTCATGGTCTTGCATATTTAGGGTCTCTTTGGAAGCCATAATCAATCTAGATGAGACTAAATTATCTAAGTTTATCTTATATTTGGTTGCCCCAAATTTGTAACAAGCCGATTCGGGATATGTGGGCCACCCTTACTAAATTCATGACTATGTATCACCCGAGACATCCATGATAAATTAATCTTGTGTTACATTTAAAAGTAAATCTATTAATATGCCCCAAAGTTAATCATTTAGTATGACCCAATTATAAAAAAATAAGGCCAAAATTATAAATATCCATATCGTACGAATTAATAAAACCAATCAAATAACATACAAGTACTAATTATCAGGTATTATCTTGATTATATCATTGTTACCAAATATTTTTTTCTAATTTGTAAGAAGATAATTTAAATAGATTTATAAAATTGTAAGCTTCAAATAGATCTATAAAATTGTAATCTTAATCTAGGTAAACCTAACCAAAGAGCCGCTTACATGTCTATTTCTTGGAATATAGTTAACATTGTCGAGTGTTTTCTCTTTTTTTGGATAAAAGTTAACAGTTTTGAGTTGGAAAGATTGAAATACTACCCGAGCCAGATACAGAAGCAAATGTAATTTCATGTGTTCTAGCAATTAATTTTCTTTTTACTACGTTTAAGGCGCGGGAAATTAACAATTTATTGGCGCTTAACAAATTTCGGGTGTATTGTATCTTTATGAGTTAATCATTGGTATAAATTATTTTCTTGGTTTCATATAATTATGGAAAATATCTATAATGCACGGATATTTCAAAAATTAAAAAATGCAGTGTCGAACATTTGTAAGACACCGATACTCCTCGAACACTCATGTGATATGTGTTTGGCATGCCATGAGAATGAAAAACGAAAGAAAATAAGGATATTGTGTTGGCCACGGATAAGGACATATATCCAGCACGGTTTTAGGCATGTCAAGTGAAAAAAAAGATTGGACATATATTAAAAATAAGAGAGCAGTTCTTAATTTGCCGGACTATGATTCAAAGAACTATGGACTTGGTTAATATAATGTATTTATTATAATCATTTTTGTTTATTGATATTAATATTATCAATATTGTTCATATTCATTATTTGTCATATATGTAAGTGGGGATTTTTAACGGGGGTTAAAATTAAATGTAGCGGGGGTTTTTAACCCCCGCTAATTCTTTTGCGGCGGTTTCGCAAACCCCCGCAGTTACATGTCCTGCTAATTCTTAGCGGCGGTTATATGTCAACCGCCGTTACAACCGCCGTTAAATGTCAAAAGATACGCAGCGGTTACATTGAATTTAGCGGCGGTGAAAAATCCATGCTATTGTGAAAATGTTGTATTACAGATAATGTTAGCAGGGGTTTTAAACCCCCGCTATATTTTGTAGAGTTTTGAAATAAATTATTTCACAAATTGTAGTGGGGGTTTAGAACCCCTACAATAGCTTTTTTTTTTTTTGTTTTTTTTTGCACTCCAGCTATTTTTTGGATCATGTTCCACAAACCTACGTCTCATTATATTTTAGTTCCAACAAAATTGCATCTCCAAATTTCAAAACAATATTCAATGCCAAAATCAATTTCATAGAATTGTTTATCAAAAGCAAAAAAGTGTCAATATCAAAGTTTACAAAGTATCAAAACAAATATTCAACTTGGTTTCGCATCAATGTGCTAAATCACTCTGTGTTCACAAATTAGTAGCTCTTGAAGAATTCATTGATCCTGATTGCTGGCGCTTGATGATCTTCGTATGGGAGAAGTGTGAGATTCATGTTGGCTGCGGTCGTCATGTGACTGTGACGAGATGAAAAAACAATAAGTTAGATAATAGACGAGAAACCAATAAATTATGAGTCACAGAGAGAGTTTGGATTGTTTGATGGCTAGAATGCTCATAGAGCAAATTGCTACTCAGTTCTACTGCTAAAAGAAGATATATGGAAAAGTAAACAATTTTGATGTTTCCTCATTTATTCACAAACATCAAGGCCACTAAAGGAACAAGCTAAAACTATAGAATTCTTCCATGTAGCATGATTTTCAGTACCAAGAAAATCAAACGAACTCATATCCATAATTAACTTGGTCCAAGAAAATCACAAATATCAATACCAAGCTTCTAATGACAAATGGACAATAAACTGAAGCATTGTAATTATCGTGAGGTCACCCAGGCCTAGTACTAGTGCAAATCCAATGGAAAACAAGAGAAGTGTATCCACGGCATAACAGAATTAGCACTTAATCTGGAACATTATTTATTCCTCTAACTTATTTTGCAAAACATTATAGAAACGTCTGTTTATGTTATCCAAACGAGGAAGATGCCTTATTTAAATACAATAAGCATGATTCTCCATTTTCACTTTGCTAAAGAATCTAGATTAAGCATGGTTTTCAGGCTCTCAACAACAACATTCATAGAAAAGGGGGAAAACCTGATGTTATATGTTCCCAGCTTACATAACAGGCCAAGAAGTCCATGTATATATAAAGAAACACAAATGAAGATAGCATCCGTCCATTCTTCTTACTTCTCAGTAACTAAGTTCAAGTGCAATCTCGAATGCCTGAATGAAGAAAGCCAACAGAACTGGGCTTTCTATTGAAACAAAGACACTTGTAAAGCAGTACAAGTGCAATCTCCTCATATAACAAGTAGTAATGTTTTGGACAGTAAAGAGGAAAACATTCAACAGAAAGAGAAACACAATGCAAATAAATCGGGGGCTAATTCTACCAAGCGAAGTTATCACTGGGCATTAGAAACAAAGAATTTAGATCTTACATTTGGCAGCAAATAAAATGGAATTCAGACTGAAAAGTACCAAGTAACTAGTTGAGCATTGGATGTGAGATCTCCAACATTAAGGCTCCAATTCACGCAGCAATCAGAAGCAACATACTGGATGAATATTCTCAGCTCGAAATAAGCATACATTAGCACAGGTCAAAACATCGAATCAAATCAGATACTACAATCCAAACTCCATATTCGATCTCAAATCAACAATTCAAGAATCCTAGAGAACCACGCAACAACTGAAATCAATCGAAAACGAAGCAGATAAACCATCAAACGACAATCGGACAAGTAAAATGAAAATCCAGATCTGAATTTACAAAAAAGAACAAAGGAACCTACAGGGTTTCTCTGGTTTGCCTTCGGCCCACTTAGAAATGAAGAAATGGACCTTCTCTCGGTTAAGGGCTTCGGATCTGTAAGGCTCCTTCAAGCACTGTCTCACCAAATTGGCGCAGAGATTGGAGTATGTTATGTAAGTCATACCAGCAGCTCTCCAGAAGGGCAGCGCAGCATTTGACGCCATTTCTTCCATCTTCCTTTCTTGCTCTCACTAACTTCCGTTCTATCTGTTATGTCCATATCTCACTTGACCTCAAAATCTGATTATTTAATCAAAATCCTATTATTCAATCAAAATCCACTACAAAATTTAAAATCAAACAAGAATTAGATATCCAAATACACATTCACACTCACGAACAACACCAAACATACCTTGTTTTCAATTATCAGATCTATTGCCAAGTTCCATAAGTTGTAGGGGTTAGGGTTGGGCTTTGAAGAAAATCCCCAAAAAAGGAAGAAGAAGAAAGAAAACGGGAGAGATATGCCTGTGCGTGGGGAGTGGAGAAAAGATAATGGAAGAAAAAATTAAAAACAAAAAAAGAAAAAGGAAGAAGAAGAAAGAAAACGGGAGAGAGTGGCGGGGGAGTGTGGAGAAGAAAAAAATTGGGGGAGAAAAAAGATAATGAAAGGAAAAATTAAAAAAAAAAAAAGAAAAAGGAAGAAGAAGAGGGAAAACGGAAAAGAGTGGCGGGGGAGTGTGGAGAAGAGAAAAATTGGAGAAAAATAGTGTGGCGGGAGAGAGCAGAAAAAAATATTGAGTGATTTCAAAAAATACGTTTCAGCGCGCAAAACAACATATCACACTTAAGGGGGGTTCAAAACCCCCGCAAATATAACACGATTTTTATAAGATAATACTGTAAAAATTTTAATATATGTATATAATTATTGTAGGGGTTAAACCGCTGCGAATTACTTAGAACCCCTGCTATTTATGTTTTATATTGTGGGGGTTGTTAAACCCCCACAAAAAAATATATTTAGTAGGGGTTCACGATAACCCCGCTAAAAAACCCTGCTAATATACTATTTTCTTATGTACATATAATATACATACATATATTTATATACATTGTCGTATCCCCTGACGTGCTCTATTTTAAAATTTTTGAAAAATTCATATCGCTGTATCCATACTGTATCATATTCATGTTTTCGTATTGGTATCCATACATCATAAGAAAATATGTACCTCTAGATTCTTTGTCTTGCAATAGAAGGTAAATGACAACATATGAATTGAAAAGCATAAACTTGCAAAATGTCAATAGAGGAATGCATGTTTTCTGGTATTTTAGTCCATTGTACGAATATATGTCAAGTATTTCGTGTCTTGATTAGGATCCTCTATTTTGAAATGATATTCCATCTTCAAATCTATCTTAAATATATGCCAAGTATATCAAATCTTTCCTTATAAAAATGTAGGGTTACATATATTCTACACTTCGCAAGCATCCGTGCAGTGTAATAAGAAATGAACACAAATTGAAATAGAGGATCTAGAGTGGTCACATCTACAATTCTATATATTTATAAGAAAATATATTTTAGACTTTACACGTATTTATAACTTGAAATAAAAGATGAGAAACAATATTAGAATAAAAAATATATCATATCTGGCACGTGTCGTCATTGATGCTTCACCTCTTCTTCACTTCCATCAATTCTAAAAGTATTTATTAAGGTAAATAAATAAATAAGAAATAAAATGAAGATTAGCAATTGACATATAACATGTGTGTCCCATAGCTTTTTGGAAGATGTTACAGGTTCAAATTTGTTTGTGACAATTAGGATTGGGCATGGGTCAAGATTCTATAATCCAGTACCCAGAAACCAAGAACACAATTTTTTGGGATGGGAACATTTTTTCCTGATCTTGACCCGAACTTGATCCGATATCAGCAACCAAGTACTCGATCATGGATCAGGATTGGGATTGGTTTTCAGGACCCAAATGAATAATAATTATTAAACCAAAAAAAAAAAAAAAGAAAAGAAAGAAAAAGCACCAACACAAGACATTGGACATAACCAAAACAAAACGAGTGAGGATAATGAAAGTGAATTAACAGTCGAAAGACGTCAAAAAAGAAAAAAAAGCATAATGGAATTCAAAAATTTCATTCAACACTGACGAAAATGATCATATCATCAATTAAAAGTCACTATGAATCATCTTATGCAATTAAATTTGGATGAAGGAACGGGTGACCTGCCTTTTAAATTACCAACAAGTTGAAGAACAATACTTTGATTTTATTTTCATCTGCATGCCATAAGCAAATGCATCTTCTTCATATGTAGCATGGCTGAACACATCCTCGTGAAAATCCTCAATTGATTCTTCATCATCATCCTCTAGGAACTTGATTCTTGATCTTAAATCTTAAAAACCTCTCGATCTCCATCAAGTCACCATAGCTGAACTTAGCTGGATCTCCACAATAGATCTTTAATCTCCAATTAAATATCTTAACTTTCAAGATTCACACAATCAAGTGCCCTAAATGTTGTGCCTCTAAGGGTGATCCACTCATCTCAATCTTATCAACACCTAGAAGAGAATTTAACTAGAATAATCTTTAAGTTAGAGCAATGACTTTGAGAAGAAGAAGAAGATAGAAGATATGAATTGGAGGAAAAGAAGTTTCATGTGCCATTAGCATATGAGGCGGCCGAGAAGGACACATTCATAGCCCAAGTGAGTCTCCCACTAGGCTTGGAGACAGGGGAGAGCAGTTAGACACATACCTCTAGATTTGATCACATTTCCCACACCTCCAATATCCCTTTTCTCGATCATTGAGCAATTAGTTTCCACCCAAGATATTATTTTGGCCTTAATTAAAATCTCTATTTTAAATGCTAACTAATTTTCAATTAAATTCAAATGGAACTCTTCCATTTAAATCTCCCTCCAAATTCAATTTCTATATTGCCCAACCATATTAAACTCTTTTAGTTCAATTGTCAAAATTAACTCCTTAATTTTAAGTGGATCACATTAACTCCTTACAAAATATTATTTTTTGTTGTTATTTATATAGAATTAGTGTCAATTTCACATTGTCACTTCATTTTTTGTCATTTTTTGCAATTTTTTTGTAGTGGATCCTAACTGCAAAAATTATATTGGTTTCAATTTACACATGTACAGAAACAAATTTTTTTATCATGCAAAAGTACTTTAATACCGTGTTTGTTGTTCAAATCAAACTTAACTATCAACTATTATTATCCAAAAAATAGACTATTGAGATATTAAAATGAAAAAAGGAAACAGGTATATAGATAACAAAAAAAAAAAAAAAAAACACTAAGACTTGTCATTTAGGTACTCGGGGGTAACTCAAGGGTGGATAGCAATGGGTTGTGTAAATTTGCCCACAGATGAAATTATCTGTATTTTATTGAGTAAGAGATAGCGGACCCATTACCCTTGACGACAGATAAAGGATAACCAATGGGTACTCATAATAAATTTTTATTTTTTATATATTTAAAATTAAATTAATATGTATTATTTTATTAACATAATACCATTTGAATATTAACTAAAAAATATAATATAAGATATTACACATTCCAAGTATCATATTGACTGCTGCTTTATTAACCCATGGTAGAGAATGAGGAGAATTAAAATAAAAGAGCAATATTAAACTAAAAAGTCAACTATATATATAATTCTCACAGGTAACTCGTGAGTTGGGTAAAAAGGCGGTAGGTAATGAGGCAATGGGTAAAATTATCCGTATTTTTATTGGGTACAAGATATAAGGTCCATTATCCTCATTTTTTTGAATACCCACGGAATCCATAGGCTAGGGTAATTTTTTACCATGTCCAATGAATAC
>JACFYI010003848.1:188070-198145 GCA_014898755.1 Handroanthus guayacan
TGGATGGGCAAGTCGGACTCGGATAAGGGAAAGAAGGGCTATTTCAATAAAAAGCCCAAGACTGAAAATACGTCTACGCCGGCAATTCAAGAAAAAGAGAAGTGTGGGCACTGTGGTAGCACGAATCACACTAAGAAGAAGTATTGGAAGAAATTAGGCAGATGTTTTGTCTGCAGGAGTGATCAGCACACCATCAAAGATTGCCCTAAGAATAAGAAGAGTGGGAATGTGGGGATGCAAAACTAGCAACAGGGTACAACTAGGCTTCCCCAAGTCAAAGCGAGAGCGTTTAGCTTAATGAGGGAGGAAGGCACAGACCCTAACCAAGTGGTTGAAGGTAAGGTTCTTATTCAAAATATTATTTGTAAAGCTCTTTTTGATCATGGTGCTACGCATTCTTTTATATCCCTTGACTGTGCTAAGAACATAGACTTGCCATCCGAAAATATGAACATCTCCTATGAAATACACACTCCAATAGGGGGATGCTATGAGACTAGGATTAGATATCCTACGTGCCCTGTAGTTATTGAAAATCAGAACTTTAGTACTGACTTGATAGAATTACCAATCTAAGGCTACGACCTTATCTTAGGAATGGTTTGGTTGTTTAGACGCCAGGCCGTAGTTGACTGTTACGTCAAAACAGTCAAATTAGGTACCAGAGTAGGAGTGGGTACCCTGAGTACAAACGCAAATGGTGGTATACCCATCATTTCGATAGTAAAAGCCAGAAAGATAATCAAAAAAGGCGAACAAAGATTTCTGGCCTATCTGATAAATAAGCCTCGAGACAAGATTGAATTGAAAGATGTTAAGATTGTTAATGAGTATCCTGACGTATTTCCTAAAGAGTTGAATTCATACCCTCAGATCGAGAGATTGAATTCGTGATTGAAACGATCCTTGGGGTAGCGTCATTCTCTAAGACACCTTACAGAATGGCACTAGCAGAATTAAAGGAGCTTAAGGAACAGTTGCAAGAACTGTTGGAGAAGAATTTCATAAGATCGAGCTCTTCACCTTGAGGAGCGTCGGTCTTATTTGTAAAGAAGAAAGATGGTTCACTTAGGATATGTATCGACTACAGAGAGTTGAATAAAGTGACCATCAAGAATAAGTATCCCTTACCCCACATAGATGAGCTGTTTGATCATCTTCAGGGATCAGCTGTCTATTTTAAGTTGAACTTAAGACAGGGATATTATCAGTTGAAAATACGAGAAGTAGATATTTCTAAGACTGCGTTTAATTCCCGATATGGGCATTTTGAGTTTGTTGTCATGCCCTCTAGACTAACCAATGCCCCTACGGCGTTTATAGATCTAATGTATCGAGTATTTCGTCCATACCTCGATAGCTTCGTCGTAATTTTCATCGACAATATTCTGGTTTATTCCAGATCTGAAGAGGAGCATGAAGGACATTTGAGAATTGTCCTTCAGACTTTGAAGGAGCACAAGTTATATGCCAAATTCAGTAAGTGTGAATTTTGGCTTAATAAGGTGACTTTTCTGGGTCATATTATATCAAAGAATGGACTAGAAGTGGACTCAGAAAAAGTTGAAGCAGTCCTAAAATGGAAAAGACCTGAAATGGTCATTGAAATAAGGAGTTTTCTTGGGTTGGCTGGATATTATCGAAAATTTATCCTGAATTTCTCCAAGTTGGCTGGTCCACTTACTAGACTGACCCAGAAGGATCGGGGATTCGTTTAGGACAAATAGTGCGAGAAGAGTTTTTTAGAGTTAAAGAAAAGATTGACAACAGCTCCAGTGCTTGCACTGTCAATAGGTCAGAAGTGTTTACTGTGTATACAGATGCCTCAAAAGAAGGGTTAAGCTGTGTCCTGGGCTGTGTCCTGATGCAACAAGGTAAAGTAATCGCTTATGCAATACGAAAGTTGAAAAATGATAAGGTAAATTATCCCACTCATGATTTAGAGCTAGTAGCAGTAGTCTTTGCTCTTGCAAAGTGGCGTCACTACCTATACGGAGCTAAGGTAAAAGTATTCACTGACCAGAAGAGCCTAAAGTATATTTTTAGCCAAAAGAATCTAAATCTAAGAAAACGACGGTGGATGGAATTCCAGGAGGATTACGACTTCACTCTCACCTATCATCCAGAAAAAGCAAATGTCGTTGTAGATGCTCTAAATCGTAAAAGAAGGTTAGCAAACATAAGCATTTACCCAGAAATGTATAGTGAGATCCTAAAAGCCCAAGAGGAAGACGATTGGGTTTAGAAACAGAAGAGAGAGATGAAACCTAATTTTAGGATCAACACTGATAGGTTATTACTATTCAGGAATCGGATTGTGGTTCCTGCAAGGACGAAGGAAAGGGTACTAACTACAGCGCATCAGACAAAGTATTCGTAACATTCTGGAGGAACAAAGATGTATATGGACCCAAAGTAGAAGTTCTGATGGGAAGGAATGAAGAGGGATGTAATTGAATACTTTTAGAAATGTCTAACCTACCAACTGGTGAAGGCAGAACACCAGAGATCCTCTGGGAAGTTGCAACCACTCCCAATTCTAAGTTAAAAATGGGAACAGATTACGATGAATTTCGTGATAGGTCTGCCTGTGGTACGAGATGGATGTGATAGTATCTGGGTTGTGATAGATAAACTTACCAAATCTGCACATTTTCTGCCTGTTAAAACCCGGTATAATGTTGAGAAGCTCACTGAGATTTATATAAAGGAAATCATACGATTACATGGGATTCCTCAAAGTATTGTCTCCGATAGGGATCCCAAATTCACAGCGAGGCTATAGAGGAGCCTACAAGGACATCTAGGGGCAGAATTGCTATTCAGTACTGTTGCACATCCCCAAACAGATGGACAGTTGGAGAGGACAATTTAAACACTGGAGGATATGCTACGTGCATGTGTTTTGAATTTTTCAGTAGCCAAACTCGATTTTCAAAATCTTATTTCTTCTCATATCAAGTCCATATCCGATCTTTCTAACGTAATTTGAGTTTTGAAACGAAAACTCTCTAGTCCATAGTCGAAATTCTGAAATGATTGATTGATACGTTTGACCTATTTGAAATGTTATTTGATATTGATGGCCAATTAACATTATGCCTCAACGGCTTTATTGAATGCTTAAATGTTCCCTTTGTTTCAAGCCTGAATGATTGAATGATTGTGGGCCCTGGGGAGTTTTTTTGGGAACTGAACTCGAGCAATATCGGATTGTCAACTAAGACCCTCGAAAATCCCTAATTGTTGGGTAGTTCAGATGGATTCTGGAGGTAGAATCTGGAAGGGCTATCCTGAGCACGTAGGTCGGCTGTGCTCTCTGGTTGAATGAGCTCCTTTGGGAGTTGGCGGGATAAGGTTGAAATGTATATATTCAAGATATAAGGGTGATAGACCTACCAAATAGTTTGTTTCAGCCAAATGACTCGAATGTGATAAAAGTTTTCTGATATATGATTATATTGATCGTCTTGATTGTTCTGAATTGCTTTCCAAATCACATTCTTGTCTTGTCATTAATATGCTTGTTTCCTTGAACTTCTTATTCTCGTCTTCCTGCTATAAGTTTTACTGGTTTAGTGAACTCATGACTCTATATTACCATGTAGGCTCGTGAGACTTGATGAATGAATGAAGCTTATGATAGATTGTTATCATTCGTTTTGGGGAATTGTACTTGTTGATGTATTTTGGATTGATCTATTGCTTTTGAGACTTATGGACTTATAGAATGTATAGACTAATGGCTTGTAATCTTTAAGTTAGACACGTTATGTATTTTGGAATATTTGGACATGTAATGATATTTATCTTCTTTTGGGAATTCTAGTGTGAATTTTCATGTTGTTGGATTTCTGAATTGGTTTTAGATTGTATAGAACGCGAGTAGCGTATCTCGGGTCTCGTGGCGGAATGCCACCGGGATTTTGCGGGGCATTACATTATTAAATTGTAAATTAGACAAAGTAAATGATGAATTGAGTGAGATAAAATTGTATGCAACTTGGTAAACTACTCTAAGTAAGCTCAAAGCGTTTTCTTGTTTCCAACCATAATGTGATTTTGCATATGAAATCGAATAAGAAAAAACCATGCTTTATGTAATTACCATACATGATGTTATAAGGCCATCGATCAAGTAGTTTCTAGCTTGTAAGTCTAAAACATGGTTTGGTAAGTCATATTTCTAGACTGGCAATGATATGGCACAAATATTTTAATCATTTCTTGACCTATTTTTATGCATGATGAAACCCAACAACAAAATTCAAGGCAGGTAATTAATCCGAATTTGAAAAATTGGTAATTTATCATATCTAAAGTATATAAATTAATTCATTGATCTCATTTAATAACGTATTAAATGAGTTGTCCGGAGGAAAAATCGAAGTTGCCACCATCTCTTAATGCTATTATTATTTTTTATTGTTACATATCACAATCCTTCAGTGTTACAATAATTATATGTGCAATTTGACTTGTGCACGAAATTAGTAATTATATCCGGGATACTATTTAATAGAAAATTATGCTTTCACGTTTTTAACATATTATAGAGGTTATGGTTCGAGTCCCACTAATAATGTGTGTAACGCCCCGGGATCTAAGCCTGGGCCGGCAACGCCATCTGTGGGCAAACGGACCTCTAGCGAGCTAACAACAATGCAACAGAAATAACTAAATATCGCATTAATATATTTATACAACCCCAATAACGTATAGAAACTTACACAACCCATGATCTCACTGCTACAAGTCTAAAATAAAACCAAAATATAAGGTAATGTACAAATTTTACTACCTAATACATAATCTAATGGCTACAAGCCATTTACATCATTATCCAGGTAAACCATCAAACTAAACCAAGGTAGGAGAGCTTAAAAAGAGCCTAAAGAGCTCCAAATGCATATTCACCTACACATGATAATATATTTGAATAAGTCCACTGACTTAGTAAGAAGCAAAGCTATGGAACGGAGAAGAATAAGGAAGCCAATAAACGAGTAAAGAGGCAATAAGCTCAACAATAAAAATGAACATGCCAACGATTGCAATTATTTCACAAGTAATATAAACGAATGGCTCAGCAAAAGCATAAACAATAGCTCAGCAAGAGCATAAACAATAGCTCGTCAATAATATAAACAATAGCTCGATAAGAGCACAAACAATAGCTCAGCAAGAGCATAAACGAGCTTAATCATAATAACAATGAGCACAATTGTATGGCAAAGGCAGAACTATTATTTGGTGGATCTGTCACCCTTGTAACTCCATAACAATTTATAATCCTTATCCCTCCATAGGGTCCCTCCCTTGAGTGGCCACTCGGAGGGATAACCCAGCCAACTATAGACACTGTCGACGTACCGCGTGTCGTAGACTAGTCCGTGGAAAACCTACCTCCAGGCCTCCACAGGACTATCTAAATGATGGAGAAGCCATCCAGGGGATTCACTGTCGGCCTGACGCCGCCCAGCATCCCTCCTAAGACTTCCCAGGGCCCAACAATCAATCGATCAATTGGTTTCCAATCAATACAAACAAACGAATTATAACAATGTGAAGCTCCAACAATAATCAGAATTCGGACATGATCAATTAATCAAATTCAATCAGAGATTCAGAATAATAGTCCGAAATAACAAGACGAGCCTTCGCCACGAATTCGAATTCGATCAAATATTTCAATACAATATTGGGACGTAAAAAAAAAATGTACGCTTGGATTGAGAAGAGCTTATTGGAGTGAAACATAGACATAGAATAGCAAAAATAGAAGTTAAATCAAAATTTCGATTTTAATCTCGGGCGTAAATGAACGAACAACCCCATTTCAAGATAATATCAAATTATTTGATTTTATTCTTATTCAAGGTAAAAGGATCAATCGTTAACATTTTTCAAATTTAAAATTTATTACATTTGAACTTCGGATTAGGAAGAAAATCATTTTTTAAGTTTCCAAAATTTTGAAAAGAGGTTAAATGTGCATAAAAAAAGATAAAACGGCTCAAAATCAAATTTAAAATGCTCTGGAATCGACGCGACCGCGGACACAATGGGCACGGATGCCCGTAAAGCATCCCAAAATTTCTGTCCTTGGCGCGTCCGGGCATGAAAACTGGCGCGGTCGCGCCTGGTGAACAGTAACCGGAAAATTAATTTTTTTTTTTGTATGAGCTCCTTTTCATAACAAACCTCCGAAAATGAACAAATTAGAATTAGTTTGTTCTAACCATCATTGAGATTTTTAATTTTTAAGTTTTGAAACAATTTTGGCAAAAATAGCAATTTTTGTGTTTTCAAACCATCAAGTTGTTTTAATCCTCTTTTGTTCATGATTTCTACTCCATTAAGTCTCCAACATGATCAAGAATATAATATCAAAAGATCGAGCTAGGGTTTCGATAGAATCAAGGGTCCTAAATCAAGAAATTTCAATGATTTTCAACAATACGATTCAATCGGTACAAGAATTTAAATCAACCAATAAAAATTTCAATCCATAGCAAGTATGCAAGATAGGAAATAGCTATGATCCTTACCTTATAAGTCAATCCAAAATGTGATATTAAGGGTTCTTCCTCAAACACAACCTATAGAAATCAAAATCGTAAGTTTTATGCTATATTCGATACCTAAGTATAAATCACAATATATAACACTAAATCCATATCTTACCAAGTAAAGTAACCTTAATTCTCTCTTCCTTAGGTTGATTTTGGATTGAAATTGATGGTTGGAAGGTTAGAATACTCTAGGATAGAAAGCAAAGTGAAAGAAGTTGGGTTACAAGTTTTTCTTCCCTTTTTTCTCTCTTCTTTCTTTCTTCTCTTTTCTCTCTTTTCTTCTCCTCTTGTTGCACGAAATTTTTGGTTAAATTTTCTGAAATTGGTTGCTTCATCATATAGAAAAAAGTTGGGATTTATTGGTCATTTATTTATTTGTTGCTAAGTGTCAATTTTTGAATAGATGGTAGCCTAATAGCTTCATCATTTCATAAGCTTGGTTGACAATTATTTTTGGCATATAAAACTCAAATATCTTGGCTAAAAATTTGAGTCACTTGGCTGAAATTTGTGTGTATATTTTCGTGTATATATATAGATATATATATGTATGTGTTTTGGTTTTATTTGGAGCTTATTTTAGTGTAAAATGCAATATATGTTAAGGTAAGTTTTGATACTAGATTTTGGCTATAATTTTGAACTAAAACTTATTTCTTTGGTTCAAAATAATGTGTATAATAAATTTTCGAAAATGATAAAATATTTTTGGTTTGGAGAAAAATCTCAAATCGATGAAATATCGGTTACCGATTAGGGTTTTTCTTAAAAACGTTTTAAAATGCCTATCGATTAAAAATTGAGAGTCCAAAAATCAAATCAGGAAAATATTTGGCTGAGAATTTAATTAAATAAATTTTCTCACTTTAAAATTAAATTAAAAAAATTTTCGGGTTGTCACATTCTCCCCTCCTAAAAAGAATCTGGTCCCCAGATTCAAATCTTTATTCAAACAAGTGGGGTATCCTACGATTCTTGGGTTCACAAATTTGGAAATCTGGGAACGGGTTGTTCTATATATGTGATGTCATCATTTCTGATTGCTCATCAGTTTGAAGATGAGTTGTCATTTTAAATCGCAACTTAATCCCTAAATGTTCTTGTGAATTACTCCACCATCTCACTGCAAACTTTGGGTTGTTCTTATAATTTCTGACATCAAACTTAGTCGCTTAGCACTTACAACAGATACACAAGTATACGTAACACTAGAGTCAAACAAAACTTGACTTTGAAATCTTGGATTAGGGCTTTTCCTTCCCACTACTTGCGTGGGTTCCTACTCTAAATTATCCTCAAATTCATACAATCTTATTGCACTTCTAGAAGTTTTAAAATTCCTCCTCTTGTTGTCATGATTATCTAAAATAGGCCAATGATATTTCTTAGTGTCATTGCAATAACCTATTTATCGTAAAATCCCAAAATTTATCTTATTACAGAATATATATATCATCAAAGCTTAAAATAGGTAATACTAAAAATCCCGTATTTATCTATGCTCAAAGTTCTTGTCATATCATAGCAAAATTATGGTTGCTATACCATTTCTGAAATAAATAAAAGGAAGAGGGATTATATAACCACTATCACATTATGCTTAGTGTTTTATCATATCTCCATTGCCAGGCTCCACAAAATTTGGTATCACTTAAAGCTGCCACTACAAGTTACAACCAAGTCCCTCACTTACTAAACCTATCCTCTAGATCCTTATCTATGTCATCGTCATTATGGTCCTTTAAATGCTTTCCGAACCACTCAAGTTCGGCGTCTGTTATGTGTACTTACTTTGGGATCTTTAAGGCATCATCCGACTTCATCTACTAACATGTCTCACCACTCCTACCGATAACTAATACTTTAGACACTATTGGCAAACTTGTTTCACCTGAGGTAGAGGCACTCCTTAGGAAACAATGACATCAATGATTATTTCACTTATAAGCCTCCAAAGTATACCCTATTTCTGAAACATAACAAATCTTCTGCATCCATACATAGCTTAGAGCTTCTTTAAAAGCATCCGTATATACTATGAATTCTTCTGACTTATTAGTTAGTGCAAGTATTGGAGCTATGGTTAATCTTTTCTTCAGCTCTATAAGGCTCTCTTCACACTCCTTGTGCCATTCAAATCATTGATCCTTATGGATTAACTGGGTGAGAGGTCTAGCTAATACCCTGGTAATCCCAAGAAGTTTCTCACCTCGGTAACCGTGTTTGATCTTACTCAATTAAGTATGGCTTCTACTTTATCTAAATCACTTCAAGACGATCTTGGGATATGACATGTCCCAAGAAGTTTACCTTACTTAGCTAAAGTTCACATCTACTGGATTTGGCATACAGGTGACGTTCTTTAAACGTCTGAAGAACTACTAGGCCTGTAGTTGATGCGAATCGTTCTCTGTGTCCTCTCTCTGACTCAGAGTACACCAAAATCGCATCGATGAAAATTACCATCAAATGATCAATATATGGACAGAAAACTCAATACATCACATCTATGAATGCTACAAAAGCATTCGTCAACCTAAATGGCATCGCAACAAACCTAAAATGTCCATGTCGTGAATTAAATGTGATCTTGGGAATGTGTGCCTCCTGTATTTTTCATTTGGGAGTGCCCTTGTCATAAATTTAACTTTGAGTACACCACAGATTCCTAAAGGTGATCAAATAGTTCATCAACATGGTGTAGCGGCTATTCGTTCTTTGATGCTCACTTCGTTCAACTCTCTATAGTCATTACGCATCCTTAGTGAACCATCATTTTTTCTTTACAATAAGAATTGGAGCTCCTCAAAGGAATAAGCTCGACCTTATAAAACTCCTGTCCAACTGTTCCTAAAGTTGCTCTTTTGGTTCCTTCAGCTTTAGGGGTACTTCGTAAAGGATTTACGAGAACGACACTATCCCAGAAAGAGTTTTGATTTCAAACTCACTCTCCTATTTGGGGTATTAAATCCAGCTCTTCAAGAAACACTTCTAGAAATCTCTAACCATTCTTACATCTTCTAACTTCATGGTATCTTGTGACGTATTTATCGAATATGCTAGAAATCCTTAATTTCCCTTCCTTGTTATCTTCCTAGCCATTACGATAGAAATAGTAGTGATCTCTACTATTATGAAAATTGACGTCAGAACCAGCTTCAATTCTCTTTTCCAACTTTACCGTTTTAGCAAAACAGTCTATCATAGCCTAATACTGGTATAACTAATTTATTTCTAATATGAAGTTATACTGCTGGATTAACAGTCTAATAGGATGAGCTTCATATTCTTGATTTTCCATGTTCACAAGGCAATTTGGATACTTAATGCAAATTTTCCTAACATCCTCCTACACTAGTTCGAACGTTTATAGGGTGCTCATAATTCTGAAATCAACACACTCGCCTAACACATGTAGAAGATACAAAAGAGTGCGTAACATCAGAATCAAACAAAAACTTCGTATAGAAGATTTTAAATTAAGATGTACCTTCCACCAC
>JACFYI010003848.1:198245-228522 GCA_014898755.1 Handroanthus guayacan
GGAGAAAAATCTCAAATCGGTGAAAAATCGGTTACCGATTAGGGTTTTTCTTAATAACGTTTTAAAATGCCTATCGATTAAAAATTGAGAGTCCAAATATCAAATCAGGAAAATATTTGGCTAAGAATTTAATTAAATAAATTTTCTCACTTTAAAATTAAATTAGGGGAATTTTTGGGTTGTCACAATGTGTAAGTGTTTGTCTATCATATGGTTGTTATTTTTTTGTTGAATAGTAATTTCAATTATTTGAATGTGTAGTTAGTTCATATATTTTATCTTTAAAATATATTCATACGACAAATCGATGTATAATTAAATATAATCGCTTCTCTAAAAAAAATTAATATGTCATTGACCCTAAGCAAAATGAACAACATACTCACATTAGAAACCATATAATTTAATGCGAAGTGGAAATCAATTAAATGTTTCACAATACAGACAATACTGGGTGGGACATAAAATTGTGACGGGAAAAATGCAATTTCTAGCAGACGCTGCACCTACTTTCTGGTAGTAGGTTGGTGTTAGGTGGCCCAGGGCAATCCAAGTGGGGCTAATGGGGTTGATTCTTGTCTCCTCCCAAAAGTTACTGATAATATATCTGTAATTTTTCGAAATATTTTATTTTGTTCATCTCAAATTTATTATTTTGATTTTCGGATATTCTATCTTAAATTTATATTAATAATTATTTGATACTTCTAGATTTTGATCGGTAACACCAAGAAAATTTTAGTAACTAAATTTTTAAAATCCTATTTTTCTAACGACGATTCTAATTTTCTACAATCACAAAAATATTTCATATAACCAAAATATTTTATCACATCCGTAAATTTTTCTCGCACCCAAAAATAACCTTGCTCACTATTCGGCCCAAACACACTTATTGAAGCCCAAAACTAAGGCCCAAACTCTTCCAACTCAACCCAAAAATTTCAATACACACACACACATATACAAGATAAAAATCAGCCACCCTCTCTCCAATTTGTGGGATTTCTCTACCAAATCTTGTACCAAGTCTTCCTTGACAAGTTACATATGATAAATTAAGAGGGCACACCTTTTTGACACTTGGCATGCCCTCACAATTTTTATAAATGCAAAGAAGCCCTTGTCTCTCTTTAAAAATAGAATTGGCAATGTAAGACATTCTTCCACTCTTGCAAACACTCACTCTTCATCTATATATACACACACCTATTTTCTTGCAACATCTCTCTCTCTCTCTCTCTCTCTTTGTATATATATACATACATATTAATTAGAGATATCTATCTGTTTCCTCCAAATATATATATATCTCTCTCTAAACCTTAATATTTCAAACAAAAACGGGAAAAACTTGGAAGGTTATATACTCCCATTTGATCTTCGCTTGGGTAAGCAACTAGTGCTAGTTTACAAACTACACTAAAACTTGAGGTTAAATGAATAATGTGGCTTAACATATACATATATGATTTGTGGTTTTATTAGGTCGATAAGCTAAGGACTAATGTAAGAATTATGGCTATTTCCCTACTCCATTGAATATTTGATTCTTGCTTCTTTCATTGAATTTGTTGATATGAGCTTATAATTAATCTCATTGCGATGTTCATTTGACATATAAGCTCAAAGCTCTTTATGGATGATGATTTGAGACCTTGAACAATATTGTGACTACCATTCTTGCCTATACATTCATGTGAGAATTTAGTGACCTTGGACAAATGGAAAATGTGGACACAAATTGAAGAAATGAACAATGGATGTAGCGCCTCAGGTCACGGTAGCATTCCGTCTCGTGATTCGAAACTTTACTCCCGATCGGATAATATTCTAAAACTGAATCAGAAACTAACAACTAGCAATTCAAACTGCAATCCCAACCAAAATTATCATTACATACCAAAGAGTTCCAAAATACATAAAGCAACTAACTTAACGATACAGGGTATCTATTATTGCATTCCATCGGCATATAAGTCCACAAACGATTAATCGGTTCAAAATACATAACTAAGTATAGTCTCCCAAATAAACAGTAATAGTCTGATCATGGTGCTTCATTCAATTATCGTCATGATTCACGAACCTATAAGATGTTATTGAATCATGAGTCCACTGACCCAGTAAAACTTATGGCAGGAAATGAGAATATGGAATTCAAATAAATAAGCATATCAATAGTAAGACAAGAATGTGATTTCAATAAGCAATTCAGAAACAATAAGATCGATAAGATTTGAACAAATATAAAAAATCAATTATCACATTAAATCAATAGGCTGAATTAAGCAGTTTTGTAGGTCTGTCACCCTTACAACTCAAGCATATATCATACAGTGCATCCTTATCTCTCCAATTCCTGAAGGAGCATCAGACATTCAGTAGAGCACAGTCGACCTACATGCTCAAAGTAGCCCTTCAGAACCTTATCTATAGAGTTCGTCCGAACTACCCAATAATCGGGGATTTCCAAGGACCTTGATTGTCAATCCGATATTCCTCGAATCCGGTACCTAAGAAAACCCCCAAGGGCCAACACTTGTTTATTCATTCAGGCTTGAAGCAAATGGGATATTCAATCATTCATATAAGGCCACTACAGCACAATTTCGATTGGCCATCAATTTCAAGTAAACATTTCAGAATTGGCCAAATATATCAATCGATCATTTCAGAATTTTGACTATGGACTAGAGGGGTTTTATTTCAAAGTTCAAATCACGTAAGAAAGTTTGGATATAGACTCGGTAAGTCAAAAAAGAAGTTTAAAAAAATCAAGTTTCTTATGAAAATGGGTGCTTAGGTGCTCAAACGGGTGCTCGAGCGCCCTAAAAAATTTCTATCCAGAAGCTGGGTGCAGGGGCACCCATACGAGCGCTTGGGCACCCAAGCTTTTGGAAAAATTGAAGTTTGGTGCCAGAGTGGATGCTAGGGTGCCCAAGATGCGTGCTTAAGCGCCTGCTCTCAGGAAAAAATTAATTTTTTCGTCTTTTGATTTCTTTTGAATTTTTTATCCAAAACTACATTTCTGGTGTTCTCTTTTATGCAAAAACATTTGTAAATCATCGTTTCGAAATTTGATTTAGGATTTTTTGAAGAATCATGATTAAGTTGAAAATCACATTAGTCCATATTCTTCAATTCCATTCAAGTTTTGGTTTCTGGAACTCCATCTTAGTCCAATGTCCATGGTCTAATATCCATCCAAAGCCTAGGTCAAGATGTGATAGATATAAAGAGGGCTTTGGATGTTCATATCAATGGTTTGAGCTTATATATATAGCAAGAAACAACAATAGCAACAATATTGACAATAACATGTCATAGAGGATCAAGATATTCAATAGCTCATGTCATGATCATTCACTCAAGGGAAGAACTAGAAACATATGCTCATAAGAAGTTTAAGGAAACCATAAGTTTTACCTTTGGAGACTAATCTTATAGAGAAGTAGGTTGATTCCAAGCTTAGTTTCAAATACCTATAATAACATTCATATATATGTTAAGCTCCATATAACCATATCATTAAATATTCTCAAATCATCAATCTTAAGCTAACTTACCAATAGTTAAGATGAGAGATCACCACCTAAAATCCCCTTAGCAAGATTTTCCTTGTAGATGTGAAGTGTTTACAATGCAAGAAGGTGCAAGAGTGTACGCAAGATGAGAGTGTTTAAGCAAGGAGAACAAGTCTTCTAGATAGGGCTATTTATAGAAGAGAAATGGGGATCAAATCGCAAAATCAACTAATTAAAGCCATCCTAATTAATTTAAAAATCTTCCATTGGAAGATTTGGGACAAGGTTGATGGATGGATGGGATAAAATCCCATCCATGGTGTAGCATAGGGCTGCCCGCAGCAGCCTTCAGATTTTCCAGCTTCTTTTTTTTTTATATATATATTCAACAGTGCTATTTTTAGGGTCAAAGATGGTGGCTAGGGTTTGGGTTAAAAATTGGGCTTGTTTGATGGGTTTTCGGCGCTCGTTTGAGTCGAAACGTGATGAGAAAACGAAACTTAAATGCACGAAAATTTTTCGATTGCACGAAATATATTTTGATTTTAAAACGGTGCTCATGATTTAAAGTCGAATGATTTTTCAGAAAATAGAAGTTCAAATTTTTATTTAGAAAAATTTTCGGGGTGTTACACTCTCCCCCCTTAAAAGAATCTGGTCCCCAAATTCATACCTTGTTCAAACAAGTGAGGATACTTGTCCCACATTTCATCCTCACGTTTCCATGTTGCCTCTTCTACTTTCTGATTTCTCTAGAGTACCTTAACTTGTGGCATCCTACGATTCCTGAGCTCACGAACCTAGAAATCTAGGATATGGATAGGTTGTTCTACATAGTTGAGGTCACTCTGGAGGGGAACATCAAGATGTTTGATAATGTGCGAGGGATCAGGATAGTGTTTACGGAGCTGGGATACGTGGAATACATTGTGGATCCTAGTTAAGTTTGGTAGAAGATCTAATCGGTATGCCACAGGACCAATTCGTTCCATGATCTCGAATGGTCTTATGTATCTAGGGCTCAGTTTTTCAGCATTGCCAATTCTCTGAATTCCTTTGTGTGGAGTAATTTTCAAAAATACTTTATCTTTTACATTGAACCCCAAATCTTTCATACGCTTATCAACGTAGCTTTTTTGACCATCCTAAGCCGTTTTCATGTTTTTCTTGATGATTTGAACCTTATCTATAGCTTCTTGGATTATCTCAGGTCGCAGTGCATCTTTCTCTTAGTTCGAGGCGCTTCGGTCTCGTCTATATCCCAATGAAGGGGTGATTTGCACTCCTGCCATACAACGTCTCATATGGAGCCATCTGAATTGAGGTTTGGTAACTGTTATTGTAGGCAAACTCTACCAGCGGTAGATGCTTGTCCTAATTTCCAGGAAAATTCAGAACACATGCGCGTAGCATATCCTCCAGTATTTGAATTACCCTATTTGATTGTTCATCTATCTGGGGATGAGCAGCAGTATTGAATAGTAATTCCATCCCCAAATGCTCTTATAGGCTTCTCCACAATCTCACTGTAAATTTGGAATCCCTGTCAGAGATAATACTATGAGGAATCCCATATAATCGTATTATTTCCTTTATATAAATCTCGGCGAGCTTCTCAACATTATACTGGTTTTGACAAGCAGAAAATATGCCAATTTGGTAAGCCTGTCCACTACAACCCAGATACTGTCACATCCATCTCGTACCATAGATAGGCCTATTACGAAGTTTATGGTGATCTGTTCCCACTTCCAACTTGGAATTGGGAGCGACTGTAACTTCCCAAACGGTCTCTGGTGTTCTACCTTTACAAGTTGGCAGGTTAGACATTTCTGAATATATTCAACTATGTCCTTCTTCATTCTCTCGCACCAGAACTTCTGTTTTAGGTCTTTATACATCTTTGTTCCTCCAAGATGTAATGAATACTTTGTCTGATGTGCTGCAGATAACACTCTTTCCTTCATCCGTGCGGGAACAATAACTCGATTCCTGAATTGTAATAATCCATCAATGTCAATCCTAAAATCGAGTTTCATTTCACTCTTCATTTTTTGAACCAAATCATCTTCCTCTTGAGCTTTTAGGATCTCACAATATATTTTTGGGTAAATGCTCAAGCTTGCTAGCTTTTCTTTTCGGCTTAGAGTATCAGCAACGATGTTTGCTTTTCCTGGATGATATGTAATAGTGAAGTCGTAATTTTTCAGGAATTTCATCCACCGTCGTTATCTCAAGTTCAGATTCTTTTGGCTAAAGATATACCTTAAGGTCTTGTGATCAGTGAAAACTTCTACCTTAGCTCCATACAAGTAGTGACATCACTTTGCTAAGGCAAAGACTACCGTTGCTAGCTCTAAATCATGAATGGAATAATTCAACTTATGATTTTTCAGCTTTCGTGATGCGTAAACAATTACTTTATCCTTCTGCATCAGAACACAATCTAAACCTTCTTTTGAGGCATCTGTGTAAATAGTAAACTCCTCTGACCCATCAGGCAATGTGAGTACTGGAGCTGTCGTCAATCTTTTCTTTAATTCCAAAAAACTCTCCTCACACTATTTGTCCCAAACAAATTTTTGATCCTTCTGGATTAGTCTAGTGAGCGGTCCGGCCAACTTAGAGAAGTTCTGGATAAATTTTCGATAATATCCAACTAACCCCAAAAAACTTCTCACTTCAGTGATTGTTTCAGGTCTTTTTCACTTTGGGACTGCTTTGACTTTTTCTGAGTCCACTTCTAGTCCATTCTTTGATATAATATGACCTAGAAAAGTCACCCTCTTAAGCCAAAATTCACGCTTATTGAATTTGGCGTATAACTTGTGCTCCTTCAAAATCTAAAGGACAATTCTCAAATGTCCTTTATGCTCCTCTTCAGATTTGGAATAAAACAAAATATCATCCATGAAAATTACAACGAAGCTATCCAGGTATAGGCAAAACACTCAATGCATTAGGTCCATAAACGTCGCAGGAGCATTTGTTAATCCAAAGGGCATGACTACAAATTCAAAATGCTCATAACGGGAATTAAATGCAGTCATAGAAATATTCACTCCTTGTATCTTTAGTTGATAGTATTCCTGTCTTAAATCTAACTTAGAGTAGACAGCTAATTCTTGAAGATGATCAAACAGCTTGTCTATGTGGGATAAGGGATACTTATTCTTGATGGTCACTTTATTTAACTCTCTATAATTGATGCACATCCTTAGTAACCCATCATTCTTTTTCACAAATAGGACCGGAGCTCTTCAAGGCGAAGAGCTCGTTATAAAATCCTTCTCCAATAATTTTTGCAACTGTTCCTTAAGCTCTTTTAATTCTGCTGGTGCCATTCTCAGGGAATCTTTGAGAATGGTGCTATCCCAGGGATTGTTTCTATCATAAATTCAATCTCTCGATCCGGGGGTATGAATTCAACTCTTTTGAAAATATCTCAGAGAATTCATTAACAACCTTAACGTCCTACAATTCAATATTGTCCTGAGATTTATTTATCAGATAGGCTAGAAATCCTTATCTTCCTTTTTTGATTATCTTTCTAGCCCTTACTGCTGAGATGGTAGGTATACCATTATTTTTGTTAGCATTTAAGGTACCAACTCCCACCCCGGTATCTAACTTGACTATTTTAGCATAACAGTCAACTACAACCTGATGCCTAAACAATCAATCCATCCCTAAAATAAGGTCGTAGTCCTATATTAGTAATTCTATTAAGTTAGCACTAAAGTTCTGATTCTCTATGACTACAAGGCATTTTGGATATCTAATTCTAGTCTTGTAACATCCCCCTACTGGAGTGTGAACTTCATAAGAGATATTCATGCTCTCAGATGGCAAGCCTATTTTCTTAGCGCAATCAAGGGAAATAAAAGATATATTGCATCAGGATCAAAGAGAACTTTACAAATAAAATTCTGAATGAGAACTTTACTTTCCACTACTTGGATAGGGTTCATGCCTTCTTCTCCGGTCAAGGCATAAGCTCTTACTTTGACTTGGGGACGTCCAGTTGTATCTTACTGCTGGTTCTGCGTCTTTGCATTCCTACTCTTTCGATTTTTGGGGCAATCCTTGATCATATGCTGGTCGCTGTTGTAAATAAAACATCTGCCCAATTTCTTCTAGCATAGTTCTTCAATGTGATTTGTGCCACCACAGTGCCCATACTTTACCTTCCCTTGAGATGCCGAGGCTATCCCTTTATTTGTAGGCGTAGATGTATTCCTGGTCTTAGGCTTTTTGTTAAAATTGCCCTTTTTTCCCTTCTCATTATCTGACTTTCCAACCCACTTGTCCCTCTTCTTGTCACCTATCATGTGGAGTTCCTAAAACTCTGCCTCTAGTTCCATTGCCGTCTCAATGGCACTGTCATAGTCTTGGGGCCTATTGATAGCTACTGCCCTCCTTAAGTCAAGTATTTAACCTTTCACAAACCTTTTCTGTTTTCTTTCTTCATTCGCCAACACATGCGGAGCATATTGTATAAGCCTATTGAACTCTGATTCATACTTGGCCACAGATAATGACCCCTTAATTATTCTTGTAAATTACTTCTCTCGCAGGTCCTAGGTTACCTGGGGAATAAACTTCTTTAGAAATTCTTCCCTGAATCGTTCCCAAGAATTCTCAGCTCTGTTTCTCTCCTATGTTCTTTCGATGATTGCCCACCAATGGCTTGCCGACCCCTCAAATAAGTACATAGCATACTTAATTTTTTGCGAGTTCGTGTAGTTGAGAACTCCAAAGGTCTTCTTGACCGCAAACAACCAAAACTCGGCTTTACGATCATTGGGCTCACCGTCAAAGTTAGGTGGATTAAACCTCAAAAACCTAGATAACATCTTATCCTCCGGTTCCTCTTCCAGTCCCTATCTTTGTTGACCTCGGGGTTGTTCACGATTTAAGGCTTGTCTTAGGAGAGCAAGGACTTACTCGGCTATAGGCTCGTTTCGTGGACGATCTCCTTGGTGAGGTTTATTTTTTTTCTTGAGGGTTTGGTCTATGTTGTTCCTATTAAGGCATGGAGTTTTCATTAGCATTAGGGTGTCAAGTGCCCTAATTTCTTTGAATAATACCCGTGTTGGTCTCCCTCGTTTTCTTGTGGGTTCATTTCAGGGTATATTGCCACTAGACGATATCTTCATCTAAAATTTATAGAATTCATGTTTTAGCAGCAATAAGGGGTTACTGTAGTGCATAGACAGGTATATATATTCATAAGGCATAAAGTGACAAGTTTTCAAGTTGGGAGAGCATAAGAACGTTCCATTCATTTCAATCGATACAAGGCTTTACACGTTCAATCATTTTACGGTTATAGAACCATCTTTAAAACATAAAAGAAAGAGGGCTCCCTAACCATATTCAAAATGGGGAAACACTAATACTAATCTATACAAAACTTAATATATACAACACTAAACGAAGAAGGAAAAGAAAGAAAGCAAAGAAAATCTCACAATCACGGTCCAACCATCCACTCCACGTCAAGCACTCGGCGGGCGACGAGGATCCTCAGCAGAGACCTCCTCTGACTTCTCGTTCGGGTCCTTCCCAGCTCCTCATTCGGGTCGTTCTCTGGCTCCTCCTCCAGATCTTCCTCTAGCTTATCATTTTCATCATCATGTGCCTTGGAAGCTAGCCTATGACCCACATCATCCAGCATCCGTTCAACCCATTCAGCGGCTGCAACATCATCATTAATCAGGGGTGGAGGCCGTGCATTAACCTGTGCCGTCATACGCACCCTCTTCGTGGCACTCAATGCGGATACAGAGGGTCCAACTCTATCTCTTGTTGGTGGTGGAGGCGTGCGTGCTCTCGGTGCTAATGGACAGAGTGGCTCGTCTCTTATAATCCCCTCGCTGAACATTGAAAGGATAAAAGAAACTTGAAATCTCGAAACGATCACCTCCTTCGAGTGATCCTGTGTAGCCACTCCATAGGACTCATGGAGTCCATCGCCTATCTGAAGGCCTAATCCACTTTAGCTACTAGATCCCCCTTAATATGATTGAAGCAAATCCGATTCTGTGCCGCTATATTCTTAAGAGTATGATGTTGTGATCGATGTCTCGAGGCCATCCTTTCTATCTTGTCCCGGGCCCACCGACTGTAAATCTGATACAATCGATTCTCCTTCAGATACGTATCCTTCCAAAAGTCTCTCTCACGGCATATCTCCTCAATGATAGCCTCATAATCTACCTTCTGCTTTTTCAAGGGTCCAATGTTACTATCACTATCGCTATGGTTCGACTCTAAGCTCATCTAATTGTTCGCTTTTCCCTTACCCTTATCCATTTAGCACATCACAAAAAAATAAATGAAATCAGTAGCGAGAAACGGGAATAAAGGCAAAATTCTACAAGTTTATATCATTCAGATTTCTTATCCTAGGCTCTAATACTACCTGTAGTGCCCTGAGTCAAGGTAGCGTTCCGCCCCGTGATTCGAAATGTGACCAATGATCGGATAACATTCTAAAACCGAATTAAAAATTAACAACTAGCAATTCAAACTAAAATCCCAACGAAAATTATCATTACATACCAAAGAGTTCCAAAATATATAAAGTAACCAACTTAACGATGGCTATCTATCATTATATTCTATCAGCACATAAGTCCACAAACGATTAATCGCTCCAAAATACATAACTAAGTATAGTCTCCCAAATAAACAGTAACAATCTAATCATGATGCTTTATTATATCATTTGTCATGATTCACGAACCTAAAAGATGTTATTGAATCATGAGTCCACTGACCCAGTAAAACTTATGGCAGGAAACGAGAGTTTGAAATTCAAATAAATGAACATATCAATAGTAAGACAAGAATATGATTTCGATAAGCAATTCAGAAACAATAAGATCGATAAGATTCGAACAAATATCATAAATCAATAATCACATTTAAGTTAATAGGCTGAATTAAGTAGTTTGGTAGGTCTGTCACCTTTAAAACTCCAACATATATCATATAGTGCATTCTTATCTCTCCAACTCTTGAAGGGGCATCAGACATTCAGTAGAGCACAGTCGACCTACGTGCTCAAAGTAGCCCTTCAGAACCCTACCTTTAGAGTTCGTCCGAACTACCCAATAATCTGGAATTTCCAATGGTCTTGATTATCAATCCGATATTGCTCAAATTCGGTATCCAACAAACACTGAGGGCCCAACATTCATTCATTCATTCAGACTTGAAACAAACGGGACATTCAATCATTCATATAAGGCCACTACAGCACAATTTCGATTGGCCATCAATTTGAAGTAAACATTTCAAAATTGGTGTAAGTTCCAGGATTCCAGTGCATTCCGCCTCGAATTCCGGAGTGCTACTCTCGGTCAGAAACTAATTAAAACCATAAATAGAAATTTCAAAACACAATTTCATAAATTAGTTTTCCAAAATTACAAACTGGAAATTTTCTAAATACATTACAAGATCCAAATTACAAGCCAAACGTATCGATAGATTAAACGGGAACCAACTAAACCAAAATATTACATCTGGACATCGTAACTATTGCAAGCTAACCATCTATACATCCTTAACAAGTCCTAAATATAAACGTTCAACATGCCAAGATACAAGCTTATACATATAAATTCCAAAAGGGAATGCCATATACCAACACGGGCTTCAGTCACTAAATCCACGGTCTAAGAACCTACATAATATTTATGGAATCATGAGTCCACTGACCCAGTAAAACTTATGGCATAACAACAAAAACGAAAGAGTTTCAAATAACGGGTATATCGATAACGAGACGAGAATGTAATTTTCATAAACGAACTAGAACGAACAGAACGAGCAAATCAAGTATTTATCAATAACATTTATCACATTCAAGTCGTATGGCTGAAACAAATATTTTTGGTAGGTCTGTCACCCTTATAACTCTAACATATATCATATAAATTTCTTTATCCCTCCAAACTCCCGAATGAGCAACTTATAAACAGTAAAGAATAGCCGACATACATGCTTTAGGATAGCCCCTCAGAACCCTACCTCCAGGGTCATCCGGACTACCCCACTTGCAGGGATTTACAAGAGCTCAGATTGTCAACCCGACGTTGCCCAATCTAATACCCCTGCAAACCCCCAAGGCCTCACTTGCTTGCTTTCATGAGGCTAACAATAAATGGGACATTCAAACATATCTTATAATCATGAAGCCATTCGGCACATATTTGATTGACCAATTAACATTTAAAATGAACAATTCAGAAACAGGGTCAATCATATCAATCAAACTAATCGAAATATAAAATCATAGATTGTAGAGAACAAATGGATCAGAATTGAGATCATAAGTTGAGAGGACAAATGAATCAGAATGGAGATCATAGATTGTAGAGGAAAAATAAATCAGAAGTGGACTATGGACTAGAGGATTTTTCATTTTGAAATTTTTATCTTGTTAAAAGAGGTAAAATACGAAAGAAATTATTTGGAATAATTGAAATTTCAAAATTTATTTTATTTGAAAATTGGCTAAAAACCTCACTCAGATCAAAAAATAATTTTTCGTAAAAAAATGTGGAGTTTCAAATTTAAAGATATTTCATAAAAAAAAATATCAAAACAACTCAAACTCAATATTTTTCTAGCGGCAGTTCACTTTTTGATTATTTTAAAAATTCATCTTAATGAGTTAAAATTCGTATTTTAACTTCGTAATTAACTAGACTCGATAATCATTCTAATGGTATATTTTTCGGGTTAATTCGATAAGAAAAAGTTTGATTTTTAAATTTTTGAAAGTGAAAGTCAAGGTAGATTTCGTCCAGTTCTCGAAAATCTGATGGGTCGTGTACTATGAATGTTTCTGGCCATAATTTTTCATATTTTTAAGTGAATCAAAATTCTAATGTTATCTACACTTAAAGAGGTTTCCAACGGTATATTATATGCATCATTCGGATGAGGGAAAGTCAAGTTTTCAAGATCGAGAAGTTGAAGATTAAGCAGAGGTGTTACTGGAATCTGGAGGAAATGGCAGTCAGCCTTCGGAGGCGATTTTTGCCCATTTTTCTTCTTTTGTTTTTATAGTGTTTTATTCTAAAAGTATCTACACTCAAAGAGATTTCCAACGGTATATTATATGAGTCATTTGGACGAGTGGAAGTCGAGTTTCGGCCGTTAAGAAATTAAGTATTGTGCTGACCAAAGCTTATACGAGAGGCTGTTGTTTGTTTCTTTTCTTACATTTTTTTTTAAATGTTCAAGTCCTTCTCCTTAGCCCATGGTCCATAGAGTAGTTTAGTCCAAACTTAGGGAAGCTATCAAGATTGTTCATGAGGCAATGAATCGAAATTTCAAGGCGAGAGCTCATATAAACGATAACAAGGAATATAGCAACAAGTTCATATGACAATAGCCAACATGAATACAACATAATGAGCTCAACATAACGGAATGATCAATCATGAAAAGCACATAAGCATGAGAAAAAGAAGATGAGGTTCCATAAGTCTTACTTGTCGTCCAAAGCTTAAATGCTAGCACACCGAGCACTCAGAGAAATGATTAACCGTCTAGACATAATTAACAAACTCTAAATCAAGCTCAAATTTTACTTATCACCATATCTAATCATAACTAAAACTTACTTACTAAATAGTGGAGAAAACACCCTTGACTTCCCTTTTAACCTCCTCTTATTTCTTAGAAAGAATTTAAGTGTGTGTGTGAGCTGTGAAAGGGGCTGCCGAGAGAGATGAGAAAAATGTGGTAGGAAAGCTGAAAATTTTCAGATTTTTGAAGGAACAAATATCAATGTATCGAGCCTCACCAAACATTTATAATGTGAAATTTTTTTTAAACACTTGGCTCAAGTTTGTTGTGAATTAAAATACGCTAATTTCTTACCAACTTTACCCACCACCATGGCTTCCCTTGCCTCCAAATCGAACTGCCATGTTTTCAGATTTTCAAAATCTAATTTTGTTCTTTTTTTTTTTTTTGAAATGTCATAACATGGGTTGAAAGTTGTGGGCTGATTTTGGGGCAATGTTTGGTTAATTCTTGAGCTAAATTGAGGTCTATTGGGCCGAAAAGATTGAAGAAATCGAGGCCCCAATCGAGAGAAAATGTTCGGAACATGTGATATGTGTTTTCGAAAATAAACGTTTCTTGTTTTATTGAAATTGTTTTGATTTATGAAATTGACGATTCGTAGTTTCAAATTAAGGAAATCTCGGGGCTCGTTTGGATCAAAACGGGGCAAGAAAATAAAACTTAAATGTACGAAAATGTTTTGAATGCACAAAATTTATTTTGACATCAAAACGATGTTCGTGATTTTGAAAACGAATTATTATTCGAAAAATTGGATATTCAAGATTTTATTTTAGGGGAATTCTTGGGGTGTCACAATTGGCCAAACATATCAGTTGATCATTTCAGAATTTTGACTATGGACTAGAGGGCTTTTATTTCAAAGTTCAAATCACGTAAGAAAGTTCGGATATGGACTCAGTATGTCAAAAAGAAAGTTTGGGTTAAAGATTTTCCAGCTTTTTTTTTCCAGATTTTCCAGCTTTTTTTTTTATATTCAAAGATGCTATTTTTAGGGTTAAAGATGATGGCTAGGGTTTCAGCCAAGAATTGGGCTTGTTTGACTGGCTTTTGAGAGTTGTTTGGATCGAAACGTGATGAGAAAACGAAACTTGAATGCATGAAAATTTTTCGATTGCACGAAACATATTTTGATTTTAAAGCGGTGCTCGTGATTTAAAATCGAACAATTTTTCAGCAAATAGAAGTTCAAATTTTTATTTAGGAAAATTTTCGGGATGTTACAATAGACTTGTAGTGGAAATTTATCACCTCATTATATTTCAACTAAAACCTTAGATTATAAATTTTCTCCTCCAAAAATATTTCTGCAAAAATTTGATTTTGAAACAACAAAAAAATAAATAAATAAATAAATTCCGGCGCTCAAGCGCCCATATGGGCACCTAGGCGCCTATTCCAGTGGCTTCGGCTATTGTTTGACCACTGGAACGCCAACCCCAGTAGTCAAAAATACTATTTCGGCACTGGAGCGCCCAAACGGGGGCTGGGGCACCCATTCCAATAGCAAAATTTTTCTATTCTGACCCTATTTTGCTAACTTAAGTCTATATTGCATTTCTTTAAAATATTTTCAAACTCCAAAATGATTTTCTTAAATCTAAAGTTCACATCGAATCGATTATTGAATTTATTGTTCGTTTGTATCTAATTACCAATTGATTCAAATTTCTTGAATATGTCCATATTTTACTCCAACAAGTTGTTGTAAATCCGAAAATCATTTTATGTGTCCAAAATCCAACTCGAATTGATTGATCATGTTCGATTAAGATTTGAAGCTTTGTTTTGTTGATTCAGATAATTGATGGGAATTTTTCCTCAGGAATTGAATTGATTATTTATGTCTGATTATTTTTTGAAGCTTCATTTGATTAACTCAGACAATTGTTATTGATTCTGAACCTATTGACTGATTGATTGTTAGGCTCTGGGGATCTCAAGAAGGTTTTTCCAATTATTGGATAGTTTTGTAGGAACCTGAAGGTAAGATTTTTCACGACCTTGTCCATAACACGCGATACGTCGATAATGTCACATTGTTTGATTGTTTTGGGTTGCCCCCCTCTAAGTGGCCACTCCAGTGAGGGACTTGTGGAGGGATAAAGGTTTATATGTGATATTGGGAGTGATAAAGATGACAGATCGACCAATTATTAGTTCTGCCTATTTTATCATTTCTGTTTATTTATATGCATAATACTTAGCTCTTGAGCTTATTGATTGATTCGATTATCGATTATTAAATTGATGAGCCGATTATGCTATTCATTTCTTGATCATTGGTCACTCTTGAGCTTATTGATTTGATTTGGTTATCATTTATTGAATTGCCAAACCGATTGTGTTCTTCATTTATCATTCTTGAGCTTATTGTTAGCATAGCTATTGCTTTTATTGATACCTTGCCTCACCTATTACTAGCCATAATTCTTAATAAGTAGGTGGACTTATAATTTTAAATTTTACTACATGTAGGGAATTGAATTCCTAGAATATTCTATCGAGTTTGGAGATTGTAGAATTTTATTTGTTGTAAAGTTAAATACCCATAATGTGGTGAAGTGTAGTTATGAAGATTTGTATGTAATTTTGTCAGACTTGACATGTACTTTGAGGAATTTTGGCAAGAATGTTGTAAAGAACGATTGTGTGTTGCAAGTAATGATCTTGCTAATATATTTTGAGATTTTAGTTACTCCCTGACTATTCCATAGGTAACATTTTCGGCGTAGAGGTGGGTGCTATAGGATCGGGGCGTTACAAGTGGTATCAGTGTTTAGGTTTCCTTAGAAAAGGAAATCCTAGCTATACTGGAAAAAAGTCCTTGGGATAGGAATCTTAATCAGGAATGTATTGTGGGAGTGAACTCAATCAGGCTTTAATCATTAGGTATATTGGATAATGCTTAATGTATCAGATTATAATTAGGAAGTCTACTAATTTGTGAATCGCTATGTTTATGCATTAGTCATTTAATTCTAGAAATGTGATATAGGTGTAAATATATATATATTTTTTTGTAGGGCCGGGGATCGTCCCCAATCTGATCTGAGTACCCCCCAGCGGCCTTGAACCTACCCCCTGCCTGGGGCTAGGATGCAGCATAAATCGCCTTCGGCCAAGGGACGTCGCCCCCGCTAGGGTTACAGGTCCGCGCAACTGGGCCCAGTGAAGGTGCAAATATATTGTTGAATTGCTTTGGATTAAATAATGACCATAGGTACCTTAGGAAGATAAGGATGAAATGATGAAGCTTTTGTATATTATTGAGCCTCTAGCAATGTGCCTCATCATATGTTGTGTCTCGAACTTTTATGATAAGTGAGAAACCTTGGGATAGCGCTAAGATGCTTGTTTGCCAATTTTAGAAGAATACAGCAATAAGAGGAAGTATGTCAAATAATGACCCACCTAGAAAATGGGATAGACCAACAAAGGGACTATTTGAGGAATTTTCGGCACCTAAGACCCCAAATAATGTGGAAAACACTCTACCGCAAGAGATAACTCGTGAGCAAACACCCCGTACAATAAATGAATCGACAGCAGAACATCTAATCACCATATTGCAACAATGTCAACAACCGATTAATCAGGGGATGAGAATGATGAAAATTCATGAGATAAGTTGTTAGCTAGATTTCTACGGTTCAAGGGTGAACCTGACAATCAGAAGGCGGAATCTTGGTAAGGGAGATTGAGAAAATCTTCTGAGTACTTAACTACTCGGAAGAACATCAAATGAGATATGCTACCTTCCTTTTGGAAGATATGGCACATAATTGTGGCGTGTTCTGGAGCAACGATGGGAATGAGACGTGATTGAATGGACTTGGCTAGGATTCAAGGTAGAATTCATGAGAATTTATCCCCTAATTTGTTAAGAATACGTGGGAGAGGGAATTTATGAATTTAATCTAAGGATCTCTAATGGTGCCAGAGTATGAAGCTGAATACAATAGATTGATCTAGTATGCACCGCATGGTTTGACAGATGAGGTGAGGAGGATAAAGAAATTTATTGAAGGCCTAAAGCCCCATCTATGGCATGCTTTAGCCATATGCAACACCTCAAATTATAACTTAGTTGTGGAGAGGGTGATGGAGTTAGAGGCGGAGTTTCGAGGACTTCGAAAATTTGACAAAAAAAGGAAAGGAAAGTGGTTGGAGGAAAAAAGGGTTTCTATGAAAAGAAACTTAAGATGATGATTGGAAATCTTTTAACCACTGACAAGGGCAAGGCTCCAGCAGCAGTTGAGGAAAGAAGTTGCAATTACTATAAGGGCACCAATCACACGGAAGACAAGTGCTGGAAGAAACAAGGGAGGTGCATGGTCTGCAAGAGTTCCCACCATTTCGCAAAGGACTGCCCCAAAACCTATAAGGATGCTAGTGCTTCAACACAGACCCATCCACAACAAAACATGGCAGGGCATCCATAGATCAAAGCCAGGGCCTACGCCTTAGCTGGCAAAGGAGGGGTGGATCCTACCTAAGTTGTGAAAGGTAACATCCTAATCCAAAATTTTCTATGCAAAACTTTGTTTGACCCTAATGCTATGCACTCTTTTATATCGATCGCGTGTACAAATCAAATAGGGTTAACCTTAGAACATATGAACATTTCTTATGAGGTTCACACCCCTATAAGAGGATGTTACAAAACTTGCGTTAGGGATCTCAATTGCCCCGTAACTATGGAAAACCAGGAACTTGCGGCTCATCTTATTGAACTATCAATTCAAGATTTCGATCTTATCCTATGAATGAACTGATTGTACCAGTATCAAGCTGTAGCAGACTATTTTGCTAAAACAGTTAAGCTGGGTACTAGAATTAGGGATGGCATTAACAAAGACCACAAAAGCAGTGGTCTAGCCACTGTTTTAGCAGTAAGGACAAGAAAAATTATAAAAAAAAAAAAGGAGAACAAGGATTTCTAACATATATAATTAATAAACTACAAGATACGATCAAATTAGAGGATGTGAGGGTTGTCAAGGAATTTTCAGAAGTGTCCCCTGAGGAACTGAATTCACTACCCTCAGACAAGAAGATTGAGTTTGTAATTGAAACTCTTCCTAGGGTAGCGCTATTCTCAAAAATTCCTTATAGAATGGCACCAGCGAAATTGAAAGAGTTAAAAGAACAAATGCAGCAATTGTGGGATAAAGCTTTCATTCAACTGAGCTCGTCCCTTTGGGGAGCTCTGATTTTGTTTGTAAAGAAAAAGAATAGGCCAGTAAGGATGCGCGTAGGTTATAGGGAACGAAAAAAGGTGACCATAAAAATAAGTATCCACTACCCCACATTGATAAGCTATTTGATCATCTCCATGGATCCGCGGTATATTCAAAATTGGATTTATGCCAAGGATATTACTAGCTGAAAATATAGGAAGTAGATATCCTGAAAACTACATTTAACTCTCGAGGACACTCTGAATTTGTAGTAATGCCAGTTGGGTTAACAAATGCTCCTACAGCATTCATGGATTCAATGCCTTGAGTGTTTCGTCCATAACTTGATTGTTTTGTAGTAATCTTTATAGGTGATATCCTGGTATATCCTAAGTCGGGGAAAGAAGAAATGATTGAGTATATCTCAAGGAAGTTGAGAAATTGTGAGTGGAATAACGCCACTCACAATTTGGAATTTAGAGTCGAAAATTGTGTGTTCTTGAAAATCACTCCGCAAAAAGGGAATCCAAAAAATAGGAAAAGACGGGAAGTTGACCCCAAGGTATGTAGGGCCTTATGAGGTTATTGAACGTATAGGTTTAGTACCTTATAGGCTAGATCTATCGCCAAACCTTATTGAGATTCATGATGTATTTTTTTCTATGTATCCCAATTATGGAAATACTACCAAAATCCTTCACACATCATAGAAAGTATGTGTAAAACCCGAGAATCCCAAAATAAAATTCTTGAATCACCGATTTCTTGAACACCTAATTGATTTCAAAATCGGGCATCGTTTTAAAATGAAAACACGTTTTGTGCGTTTGAAATAATTTCAAGCAAACACATTTCAAATTCCCGTCACGTCTTGACCCAAAAATGAACCCCGTTAGCCCAATTTACAAGCCCAAAACTTGACCCAAAACCCTAGCCACTTATATTGACCAAGAAAAAACATATTTGAACTCAAAAAAAAGAAAAAGAAAAAGAAAAAGAAGCTGAAATTGGCAACAGTAACATCAGTCACAAATCCTTGTGATGGGTGGCTCATTTCTATCAATCTAACCATCTAATGGTGTCACATAAGCCACCCTACACTACCTCTAAAGTTGGATATTGTTTTGAGGGGTTTCCACTTATTGATTCTTTCATTTTTACCCCAATTTGTCTCTATAAATAAGCTTAGTGTTTGCCAACTTTTTCTGCAGAAACTTAACACTTTCATTCCAAATATTTTAGCTCAAAAACCCCACTTGCACTTTGGTTTTTCTTAAAAATCAATTTCTGCACTCATAAGGAATTCTAGTGTGGTGTAAACTCTTCCTAACATTTGGTAAGTTAAGCTTATGAATATGATTTGAGGATGGTTAATGATATGTTATAAGTAGAGCTTGACATAAGTATGATATATGGTTATAGGTGTTGGTTATAAGCTTGGATCAATCATATTTTCAATTTTAGCTACAAGAGGTAAGACTTATGGCTTTCCTCATCTTCTTATGAGCATATGTTCTTCGTTCTTTCCTTGACGAAATGGTTATGATATCGTGTTGTTGAATCTCTTGCTCCATTGATATGTATTTGCCATAGGTTTATGTTGTTGCTTTGTTGTTCTTGCTTTAATAAGCTCTACCTCTTGAATATGTAAATCCAAAGTTTAATGAACCCTATTGACTCCTACTCCGACGCTTTTGATTGAGTTTTGAATGATAGACCGTGGACTAAGAGAAGAAACAAACTAAGAAATTGATTGAAAACGGGTGATATGGACAAAACTGTACGTTTTGACATTGAAACGATCTCTCGAAAAATTTTAATACCGAAACCCGAAACGGTATTTTTTAAATATTTTTACGTATTTAAGAACCTCAAAAATGTATTTTTGGATAAAAAATTCAAAGAAAATCAAAAGACGAAAAATCGGATTTTAACCCGAGAGTAGGCGCTCAAGCGCGTATATGGGCGCCCAAGTGCAAAAATTACTGTTCATGAGCGCTTAAGCAAGCGCCCAGCTCTCGGTCCAAACTCTTGTTTTGGGCGCTCAGGCACCTGTTTCCGGGCCTAAGCACCCAGTTTCTGTTCCAACTTGATTTTTTCATGTTTTCAAACCCTGTTTTACGTCACGTAAAGTCTATATCCAATCTTATTAACGTAATACGAGTTTTGAAATGAAAATCCTCTACTCCATAGTCGAATTCTGAATTGTTTAATCGAAATCGATGGCCGACCAAAAATTGTACCCAAATGGCCTTATTAAATGATCGAATGTTCAGTTTGTTTCATGTCTATATGTTCGTAAATATGTTGGATAGACCGGATGGGCCCTGGAGGTAGGGTCCTAAAGGATTATGTATGAGACTCGTGGTCGATCGTGCTGCAGAGGTTGTATGTCGTATACGTATGACTCTCCTTGAGCTTCGGCTCGGAGTTGTACGTTTATGACTCTCCTTGAGCTTCGTCTCGGAGTTGTACGTTTATGACTTTCCTTGAGCTTCGGCTCGGAGTTGTACATTTATAACTCTCCTTGAGTTTCGACTTGGAGTTATATGTTTTGACTCTCCTTGAGCTTCTGCTCGGAGTTGTATGTTTCCGACCCTCCTTGAGCACTTGCTTGGAATTGTAAGTGGAGTGATAAGGTTGACGACCCACCAAACGTTTGAATCAGCCTTATATGCTTTATTGACATGAATGTGGCATATGATTTATGATATCCGTTCATCCTATTCGTTCTGTTGTTCTGAAATACTATATGAGGTCATATTCATGATTTTCATTCTTGATATGTCCATCATTGAATCTTGTACTCCAGTCCCATGCTATAAGTTTTACTGGGTCAGTGGACTCATGACCCCATTTAACATGTAGGTTCTTGAAACATGAACGAATGAATGATTGGAGCTCATAATAGATTGTATAGCTTGTTGGATTTGTAAATCCTATTGTATTTTGGTTTAACCTATCGTTTTGGAACTTCTAGATTTAGATTTGTATTTTGATCAACCTCATGATTTTGGACTCATGAAATGTATAGAATATTGGATTGTAAGGATAAGTTAGATTGCTCTATGTAATTTTTGGGCAGTCTGATACGTAACTATACATTTCGGGAATTGGTTTGGATCGTTTGATGGATTTTATGAATTTAGCTTGAATGATATTGATGCATTAAGTTTCTGATTATTTTGGAATGATTATCCGTCCGCAAGTAGCACTTCGAGTCTCGGGGCAAAATACTCCCGAAATTCAGGACATTACAGATGGTATCAGAGCCACCACCAGTCGAAGGGAGCTAAGTGCTACGCGATGCAAAGTGCTACGCATATGGGAGCCACCTCTTGATCCTTCGGGGCAAAGTTCTACATGCACGGGAGCCACCTCTTGAGCCCGTATGAGCCACCTCTAGAGTCCCAATGCCTGGTGGGCGGTCCTAGGCCAGTTATAGCGCGACGCCGTAATGAGACTCTCTGGATAAGAACTTCTTAGGACTTATGTCATCGGATTGGACTGAATTAAGTTATGATCATCTGGTATGATGGGTAATGTTTAGATATATCGGATAATTATTGGGAAGCCTACCAATTTGTGAACTGCTATACTTATGCACTAGCCACTTGATTTTAGGAAGATGTTATAAGCATAAATATGGTGTTGAATTGTTTTGAGTTAAATATCACCCTAGTGACCTTAGGAAGAGATGGACAAACGAATGAAGCTTTGAGCATAGAATTTAGGAAACCTCGGTGATTAGATAATATTTGCAATTTTCCTAGCCGTTTACGACTATTGGTAATGTCATTGATAGGATGGACAAGGAAAAAGTGAAAATTGGCTAAAATGAAGGAGTCGGAATGTAGTCCCAATCGAGGAGACAGTCAAAAAATGAACGAGCAAGACTTTAATAAAGAAATTAAAGGAATGAAGCGAGACGCTAGTTGGATTGAGAGACAGCTGGCCGAAAAGGGAAGAAATTAGGTTGATCGATGCTAAAAATATTGGAAATGTTGTCGGAGTAAATACTGGATATGAAAATAAAGAGACAAAGGATCCTAATTAAGTTAAGATTGATTAGAAATTGAAATCTTAAACCCATCTATATATGTATGTGTTAGGAACTTCGGTGCATAAGAACTTGAGAGTGACGATCTCAATTATGCCAGATTTTGTAGAGCCTAGTAGTAATTAAGATAATGAAAACTAGGCATGATGTAGTAGTGGTTATATAACCATTTTCTTTGCTCATTTTGTAAGGTGATATAGTAACCAGGCTTTTGGCTAATTAATGAGGAATATTTCAAACTTAATGAACATGGGATTTTAGTATTGATGATCTTGAGCCGTGATAAGAGGATTAGTATAATCAATTAATCCAGTGCACCTAACATGTGGTAACACATGAACATAAATTAAGAAATTGAAATCGAGTAGATGTGCTAGCAAGAGATTGAATGATGGATTCTATGCAAGGATTGGAAAGTAATACCTTATCCAAGATTTCAGGCCAAGGTTTATCTAGCCCTAGAGCTGTGCATTCTTTTGTATCGCCTGTGTGTGTTAAGCAAATAGGTTCAACTTTAGAATTAATAAAAATTCGGTATGAAGATTAGAACCTATAAGAGGACCTTATGAAACTTGCATTAGGTATCCAAATTCTCTTATGATTATAGAAAATTAGGAATTTGTCGCTTGCCCTACCAAACCACCCACCCAAATGGCCTTACGTATGTAAAGCGACCTATTCAAATCCTAGATTTCTAAGCCTGAGAATTTAGGAGTTGAAGGATACTCTAAGTTAAGATCTTTTGGAACGTTATTGGAGAATAGATATCCCCACCTATTCGTATAGAGGTATGAATCTGGGGAAAGAGTGTAACACCCAAGAATCCCAAAATAAAATTCTTGAATCGCCAATTTCTTGAACACCTAATTGATTTCAAAATCGGGCATCGTTTTAAAACGAAAACACGTTTTGTGCATTTGAAATAATTTCAAGTAAACACGTTTCAAATTCACGTCATGTCTCGACCCAAAAATGAGCCCCGTTAGCCCAATTTACAAGCCCAAAACTTGACCCAAAACCCTAGCCACTTATATTGACCAAGAAAAAACATATTTGAACTCAAAAAAAAAAAAAGAAAAAGAAAAAGAAGCTGAAATTGGCAGCAGCAGCATCAGTCACAAATCCTTGTGATGGGTGGCTCCTTTCTATCAATCTAGCCATCCTATGGTGTCACATAAGCCACCCTATACTACCTCTAAAGTTGGATATTGTTTTGAGGGGTTTCTACTTATTGATTCTTTCATTTTTACCCCAATTTGTCTCTATAAATAAGCTTAGTGTTTGCCAACTTTTTCTGTAGAAACTTAACATTTTCATTCCAAATATTTTGGCTCAAAAACACCACTTGCACTTTAGTTTTTCTTAAAAATCGATTTCTGCACTCTTAAGGGATTCTAGTGTGGTGTAAACTCTTCCTAACACTTGGTAAGTTAAGCTTATGAATATGATTTGAGGATGGTTAATGATCTGTTATAAGTAGAGTTTGACATAAGTATGATATATGGTTATAGGTGTTGGTTATAAGCTTGGATCAATCATATTTTCAAGTTTAACTACAAGAGATAAGACTTATGGCTTTTCTCATCTTCTTGTGAGTATATGTTCTTCATTCTTTCCTTGACTGAATGGTTATGATATCGTGTTGTTGAATCTCTTGCTCCATTGATATGTATTTGCCATGAGCTTATGTTGTTGCTTTGTTGTTCTTGCTTTAATAAGCTCTACCTCTTGAATATGTAAATTCAAAGCTTAATAAACCCTATTGACTCATATTCCGATGCTTTGGATTGAGTTTTGAATGATGGACCGTGGACTAAGAGGAGAAACGAACTAAGAAATTGATTGAAAACGGGTGATATGGACAAAACCGTACGTTTTGACATTGAAACGATCTCTCGAAAAATTTTAATACCAAAACCTGAAATGATATTTTATAAATATTTTTACGTATTTAAGAACATCAAAAATGTATTTTTCGATAAAAAATTCAAAGAAAATCAAAAGACGAAAAATCGGATTTCAACCCGAGAGTGGGCGCTCAAGCGCGCATATGAGCGCCCAAGCCCAGAAATTACTGTTCATGAGCGCTTAAGCAAGCGCCCAGCTCTCGGCCCAAACTCTTGTCTTGAGCGCCCATTTCCACGCCCAAGTGCCTAGTTTCGGTTCCAACTTGATTTTTTCATGTTTTCAAACCTTGTTTTACGTCACGTAAAGTCCATATCCAATCTTATTAACGTGATACGAGTTTTGAAATGAAAATCCTCTACTCCATAGTCGAATTCTGAAATGATCGATTGATGTGTTTGGCCTATTCTGAATTGTTTAATCGAAATCGATGGCCGACCAAAAATTGTACCCAAATGGCCTTATTAAATAATCGAATGTTCAGTTTGTTTCATGTCTATATATTCGTAAATATGTTGGATAGACCGAATGGGCCCTAGAGGTAGGGTCCTGAAGGATTACGTATGAGACTCGCGGTCAACCATGCTGCAGCGGCTGTATGTCGTATACGTATGACTCTCCTTGAGCTTCGCTCGGAGTTGTACGTTTATGACTCTCCTTGAGCTTCGGCTCGGAGTTGTATGTTTATGACTCTCCTTGAGCTTCGGCTCAGAGTTGTATGTTTAACTCTACTTGAGCTTCTGCTCGAAGTTGTATGTTTCTGACTCTCCTTGAATGCCTACTCGGAGTTGTAAGTGGAGTGATAAGGTTGACGACCCACCAAACGTTTGAATCAGCTTTATATGCTTTATTGACATGAATGTGGCATGTGATTTATGATATCCGTTCATCCTATTCGTTCTGTTGTTCTGAAATACTATATGAGGTCACATTCATAATTTTCATTCTTGATATGTCCATCGTTGAATCTTGTACTCCAATCCCATGCTATAAGTTTTACTGGGTCAGTGGACTCATGACCCCATCTAACATGTACGTTCTTGAGACATGAACGAATGAATGATTGGAGCTCATAATAGATTGTATAGCTTGTTGGATTTGTAAACCCTATTGTATTTTGGTTTAACCTATCATTTTGGAACTTTTGGACTTAGATTTGTATTTTGGATCAACCTCATAATTTTGGACTCATGAAATGTATAGAATATTGAATTGTAAGGATAAGTTAGATTGCTCTATGTAATTTTTTGGGCAGTTTGATACGTAACTATACATTTCGGGAATTGGTTTGGATCGTTTTATGGATTTTATGAATTTAGCTTGAATGATATTGATGCATTAAGTTTCTGATGATTTTGGAATGATTATCCGTCCGCGAGTAGCACTTCGAGTCTCGGAGCAAAATACTCCCGAAATCCGGGACGTTACAGTATGGATGTGTCTTTACAAAGTGATCTTTCATATGTTGTGCAACACATACAAATCCTAGATTATCATGTCTGAGGGCTTAGACATTGTGGGATACCCCAAGTTAAAATCCTTTGAAGGAATCAGAAGATGGAAGAGGCTACCTGGGAACATGAGGACGAGATGCGGGATAGATACCCTCACTTATAAGTAAAGGTACGAATCTGGAGACTAGATTCTTTTAAGGATGAGAGAGTGTAACATCCCAAAAATTTCCCTAATTAAATTTTTAAAACCTTATTTTCTAACGACGATTCTTTTCCATGGTCACAAAAATTTTGCATACAACCAAACAGACCACACCTTTTTGACACTTAGCAAGCCCTCACAATTTTAATAATTGCAAAGAGCCCTTTGTCTCTCTTTGTAAATAGAATTGGCAATGTAAGACATTCGTCCACTTTTGCAAACACTTACTCTTCATCTATATATATGCACTTCTTTTCATGCAACATATCTCTCTCCCTCTCTCTCTCTCTCTATATATATATATATATGTACACACACACACACACATACATATTACTTTGAAATATCTTTCTCTTTCCTCCACAAATATATATATATATCTATACATCTCTGTAAACTTTAATATTACAAACAAAAACGGGAAAAACTTAGAAGGTTAGACACTCCCATTTGATTTTCACTTGGATAAGCAACTATTGCTAGTTTACAAACTACACTAAAACTTGAGGTTAAATGAAGAATGTGGCTTAATATATATGTATATGATTTGCGGTTTTATTAGGTGGATAAGCTTGGCACTTTTAGAATATCTACTTCAAACTAAAGCTAAGGACTAATGTATGAATTGTGGCTATTTCCTTGCTCTATTGAATATTTGATTCTTGCTTCTTTCCTCGAATTTGTTGATATGACCTTATAGTTTATCTGTTTGTGATGTTCATTCGACATATAAGCTCAAAGATTTTTATGGATAATGATTTGACTACCAGTCTTGCTTATACATTCATGTGAGAATTTAGGGACCTTGGACAAATGGAAAATATGGACATAATTGAAGAAGTGAACCATGGATTTGTAGTGGAAATTTATCACCTCATTATGTTTCAACTAAAACTTTAGATTATAAAATTTATCCTCCAAAAATGTTTATGCAAAAATATGATTTTGAAACAACAAATAAAAAAAGAAAAATTTCAGTGCTCAAGCGCCCATATAGGCACCTAGGGGCCCATTCCAGTGGCTTCGTCCATTGTTTGGGCATTGAAGCTCCCAACTTCAGTAGCCAAAAGTACTATTTCGCTGCTAGATCCCCCAAACGGGCGCCCCATTCCAGTAGCAAAATTTTTCTATTCTGACCCTATTTACTAACTTAAGTCTATATTTCACCTTTTTAAAATCTTCATTTTAAGAGCTTAGGACAAAGGTAAGATTTATGGCTTTTTCCCTATTATCTCTATATGATACCTTGTGATCATGGTTGGACCAAAATGTGCTATGGAGCATTTGTTCGATTTATGCGATAATTCTTGATTTATTGGCTCCATTTTTGTTTGATTGATGATTTGGGCCTCTTGAATGTTAAGAGACCCCATTCCTAGCATGAATATGCCCTAAGGATTTTAGACCATTGGACAAATCTGAGATTTGATGTAAAAATGAGAAGAAAAATGATTAAGGACTTAAAAACTGATTTTTTTCACTTCATCTTCTAAATTAAACTTAAAACTTTAAATCTCAAAATTTTTATTTGAAAATAAAGTTTTTGAAGTCTGGGTTATAGTCTAGAAACGTGGAAAAAAAATGCTTTTGAGTGCTTAAGCACCCACTTGGGCACCCTAACACCAAGGTCAGTAGCTTCGGCCACTGTTTGGGCACTCGAGTGCCCAAATGAGAGCTCAAGCATCCATTCTAATAGCCAAAATCACTGTTTAGACACCCAAGTACCCAAGCGCCCTATTCCCGTGGCTAAATGTGCTAGGTGCTCAAACGCCCAATATAGTGTATAAAACTTCATTTTTCGACTTCATTTTGCTTATTCAAGCTCATATATAACCTCTTTAAATATGTTTACAGCGTTGAAATGAAATTTTTCCAAAGTCCATGGTCCAAATTCAAATTATTTGTTTGATTTGTTTGATCATTTGAATATGAGCTATTGTGGCTATATGATCTCGATATGTTCGCATATGTTTTGATATGATCTGTTTGTTCCTAAACCTATATGAATGTTCGTATATTGGGCCCTGGGAATGTACAGGTGGATTTGATTGCATCATATCTGGTCGACAATCGAAACCTTTGAAAATTCCTATTTGGTGAGTAGACTGGATAGATCTTGGAGATAGGATCCTGAAGGGCTACTCTATGGCACGAGGAGTTGACTGTGCCTGTCCGTAAGTATGACACTCCTTGAGGAAGTATTGGAGGGATAGGGTTTATATGTTTAATATGTGTTGGAGTTATAAAGGTGACAAATCCACCAAATAATTGATTCAGCCATATGACTTCATTGGCATGAATGTGATATATGATTACATGTTATCCGTTTGTTCTGTTCGTTTGAATGTTCCGTATGTTTGTTTGAAATCACATTCATGTTATGTTCTCCATATGGCTTTTGTATGAATTTTGTACTCCTTGTCCTATGCCATAAATTTTATTGGGTCAGTGGACTCATGATTTTGTTAACATCATGTAGGGAATTAACCTTGTGGATTGGTCAACTTGGGAGGCGGAAATCATGTACATGTACTTGTATTTAGCATAGTTGGGATCTCGGACATGATAGTATGTAACTTTGATTTTCATGACGGATTTTGAAAAATTATGGTTTGTAATTATGGATTATGTTGGAACCTTAAGTTATGAATTTGTATGTTTGATTTTCTATTTATGGTTGTTAGTTAATTTTTTGTTCATGAGTAGCATTCTGGACCTAGGGACGGATGCTCTAGGACCCTAGGGCATTACATTGATCATGTTTGATTATGTTTTGAAGCTTCATTTTGTTGATTCGGACAATTGATGGGAATTTTTCCTTATGAATTGAATTGATTGTTTATTTCCAATTATATTTTGAAGCTTCGTTTGATTAATTCTGACAATTATTATTGATTCTGAACCTATTAACTGATTGATTGTTGGGCCCTGGAGACCTCAAGAGGAACACTGGGCGGCATCAGACTGACAGTTGGACTTTTGATAGGTTTTCGTACTTATTGGATAGTTCTGTGGGAACCTGGAGGTAGGATTTTCCACAAACTAGTCCGTGACACATGGTACATCGATAATGTCATATTGTTTGATTGTTTTGTGTTGCCCCTTTCTAAGTGGCCACTCGAGGGAAGGACTTGTGGAGAGATAAGGGTTTATATGTGATATTATGAGTGATAATGGTGACAGATCCACCAAATATTCATTCTATCTATTTTACCATTTCTGTTTATATATATGTGTAATACTCGGCTCTTGAGCTTATTTATTGATTTGATTATCAATTATTGAATTGATGAGCTGATTATGCTGTTCATTTCTTGAACATTGGTCACTCTTGAGCTTATTGATTTGATTTGGTTATCGTTTATTGAATTGCTAAACTGATTGTGCTCTTCATTTATCATTCCTGAGCTTGTTGTTAATATAGCTATTGCTTCTATTGATACCTTGCCTTACCTATTCCTAGCCATAATTCTCACTAAGTCGGTGGACTTATGATTTTAAATTTTATTTCTTATAGCATTAAATGCCCATAATGTGGCGAAGTGTAGTTATGAAGATTTGTATGTAATTTTGTTAGACTTGAAATGTACTTTGAGGAATTTTGGCAAGAATTTTGTAAGAAACAATTATGTGTTGCAAGTGATGATACTGTTAATATATTTTGAGGTTTTACTTAGTGACTCTCTACCCATAGGTCACGTTTTCAACCTAGGGGCGGATGCTCTAGGATCGGGGCGTTACACGATCACTACTAATAACAACAACAACAACCACAATAACAATAACGATAATAACAATAAGTATTGGTTATTTTAATAAAAATAATGTGTCATCCTTGGAAGAAAAATTAACCGACTTATATTATATTTCTTCATGAATATACTTTGAAATAAAAGAAAGATTTCCACTCACACGTGCACGAAGAAGGAAACATCAAATTCAATTAGGGATTTGGATTAAATGTTAAGAAAGATGAATATGTACTTTCATTCTTGGATGGATGCCAACTTGGTTGGAAACCATAGAATGAAAATTTTGTGAAAGATGGGATTTTTGAAACATAAAATTTGAACTTGATTTGAATTACAAAATTCAAATGTTTGAAAATACAAATTTTAAATTATAATTTTTGACCAAATTAATAACATAACAAGTCATTAGTGTTACAATATTATGGTCGTTTGTGTGCATTTATCACCATTATTACTATTGGTATCAATGCTAGGTCAATTACAATATTTTAATTGGCAAAACAAAACACACAACACTGAAAATGCGCGCACGCGCACACACACACACACACACTCTCTCTCTCTCTCTCTCTCTCTCTC
>JACFYI010003848.1:236207-260871 GCA_014898755.1 Handroanthus guayacan
AAAACATCTATTGATTAAACACGAGGGCTTAAAAATTAAATTAGGAAAATTTTTTGGGGTCTCACATCAACATTTTCATTAAGTGATAAACTTTGAGGATCATCATTCGTCAGGACTCTTGCCAACTGTATATGTGTGGTTTCATCAGAGAGCAATTGCTCCAAATTTTGTGCTAGATAAGTCAAATTAAATACCATTATATCTTCATCATCTAGATCCACATCATATAAGTCTCTTGGTCTTAAATAAACCGGTACACTCCAACCACTTTCCTTCTCATCATCTACATAATAAATTTTTTAGCCTTAGAACCTTTTATATATGGTTCATCGTCTTCATATTCACCAATATGTATCAATCTTGCGAAGTTAACGGAGGTGAAATCCAAATTATCAATTCTCATGCCCTTAGGTTAGTAGTATTAGTCCATTCACATTTAAACAAGGTTACCGTAAATATGTCATTGTAGCTAAGCTCTATAATATCTAATAGCTTTCTATAGTAAGGCACCCCTCTATACCGCATTTGGACATCACTACTACTCGAGTAAGATCTAGTCCTGAACATGCCAAAAACTCCACTATTTTGAGTTTTTAATCCCTTGTCTTGAGCCAAAGTTTGAAACTTGTAACTATTAACATTATACGTAGTAAACCTTCTGGCATGATTAATAGGAGCTTGAGCAAGACTAGATAGACTAGCTTTATCTGTTTCACTAATATTATAACAATCTCTGATGATCTAAAGAGAAAACCTTGTATTAGTCGCATAGTTATGACTTACTCATTGAAATCTAATAAAATAACACATGTCTATAATCTACTCACACAATCACAGAGCCAATTGACAAACTCTCTAGGAACCTTCTTGTCTATCTCGATAGTATTCTTAGAATGACTCCTCAGTTGCCTCTGTACAATATTTCTAAATTTCCTATCCGGATTTATTGCATTAGATGTGCGCCAAATGAAGATTAATTAGTGAAATAAATTCAAGAACTAATCACTGAAGATAAGAATCAACTATGAGGTAATTGGTTAACACGTGTCTTTAACCTTGTAACTTCTCAATGGATGTTAGAGTAAAATACGAGTAGCCATCAATTGGCTTTCAAATTTGAGAAAACAGTTTATCTACTCGTGACATAAGTTGTGTATCATTATCTCTATAATCAACACAACAAGGTTGATTCCATCTAGTCTCAATACTATCTAGGTACATCTCTTCTGTAAGATAACCTTCCGCTATAGAACCCTCTGGTCGAGCCTTATTACGTACATACGATTTTAATTGCCCTAAATACCTATTACATCCCAACAAATATAATTAGTAACATATTTATATATCACAAAAATTTAATTCAAAGAGATGCCATGGCATATCGAGTTACTTTTCTATAAGATACATCCATCTATACTGAACAAGCCCTCCAAGTTTAACTTCTTCAAAAAGGTGAACAATCAAATAAACCATGATGGTGAAGAATGAAGGGGAAAACAACATTTTCATGTGGCAAAATGTGAGCACTATTTGTTGTAGCAATTTGTCTAAATCAGAAACACTCACTTTACTGCACAACTATCTGAAAAAATGAGCACAATTCAATCAATACTGCCGAAACCTCATGCAGTAGCACTGTTTGCATCGCTAGTGGTAGCAATTACTCTATCAATATATGAGAGTTATGATTTTTTAGCATCCCATTCAACTTAAGATTATCCAAATCAATACATCTTGAAATATTGCTTAAATAACCATCCAATGCAATGATGTTCTTTAATGTTGTTAGAAATGCCTTTTTTCCTGCACTTGTCATCGTAAAGACAGTTAAAGAATACTTTTCATTTTCATCTGGCCAAAGACCACGTTTAATACCTATAGCTTTAAGGTTTTATGAGCATTCAAATGATCCTTTGTTTTTGCACTATCATTTAGCAAAGTATAGATGACATTATCGCACATATTCTTCTTATGTGCATCACATCAAGATTGTGATGCAACAAATTATGTTTCCAATATGGAAGCTAAGAAAATATGCTTTTCTTTTTCCATTGTTGAGTGTTATCCCGTGCAACACGTTCACTACGCGTCCTTTTCCTCTAACTTCCTCTTCTATTCTTTGAACAAATGCCACATCAATGTTATTTACCTATTCAAGAATATTGAAACTAGATAATTTTTTTGGTGGGTTACGCATATCTTGCTCACCATTAAATCGAATTTTGTTCAATCTAAATCTGTGTCTTCGATTAAGAAATCTATGGTGATCCATAAATACCATTTCTTACTTTGAGGAAGATGAAACGGAATGGAATCAAGGCTGCAAGATGGACAAGCTAGTCCTGTGTATGCGTTTCACCCAGAGAGGCTTCTTAGTCCAGAAAAATCAGTAATTGTCCACATCAATGCTACATGCAGCTTGAACATCTCTTGTTTGAACAAATCATATGCATCCACGCCTTCATTCCATAACTCTTTCAACTCCTTGATTAAAGGTTGTAGGTAAACATCAATGTTATTTCCTTGCATTCTTTTACCAGGAATTATCATTAAAATGATAAAAAATATTTGCTTTATACACCCCCCCCCGGAGGGGTGTTGTATGGGATGAGAATAATTGGCCAAAAACCACCATATAGATTAAAACCATAAGTGGCTAATACAAGGCGTACATTTCGGGGGTCAGATGCAAACTAAATATGTGTAATATCAAATGCCTTTCAAGATTCAGAATCTTTAGGATACCTCATCATTTCATTGTTGTTACTATCCACAGCATACCACCTCATATTATCAGTAGTGTTTGAATGCAAAAATAATCTTTGTACTCGAGGTTTTAGAGAAAAATAGCGAACAACTTTCTCAGGCATCTTTTTTTCCCATCACTACCATCACCAAAAATCTCTCCCTCACCCTCCTTGGTCCTTGATTTCCATCTGGACTTGTTACAGACTTTACATGTCTTCTCTCTTCATAATTCTTGTAGACCTACTACAACATACAATTATTTGAACTGGTATGTATCTTATCATAGTTCAATCCAAGTTTGGTAATAATTTTCTTCACCTCATAAAAGGAGCCTAGAAACTTTGGATGTTCAAATACATCTTGTAGTAACTCTAATATCATTATTATGGCCTTGTCACTCATCCCATAATGGCATTTGATATGATACATCTTTACTAAAAAAGAGAATTCTAAATATTTTTTGCACCCTTCGTACAGTTGTTGTTCCCCATCTCTTGCTAATTCATCAAATTCTCTTACTTCATATGATTCTTGTGTCACATTCAGCGCTAGTCCTCCACCTTTGCCGATGTTTTCATTAGATGTTAAGTGTACTTCATTTGTACGAGGTCTATCAACTCCAAAAGCATCATTGATCATGTTTCGGGTAGGATCTTCGTTGACCACGTCATCCTCTACTACATCCAAAACATCAATACTTTGGACATTGCTCGTTTCTCCTCTAATCTCCCCTTGATAAAACCAAAAAGTGTATCCTTCAGGGAATTGTTTACAAATTAAGTGTTCATATATCACATCCTGAGATTGCCATTTTCTGATACCGCATCGCAAACAAGGGCATATTGTTTTATCATTAACACAATGATTTTCAAAGTGAAGTTCAATAAATCTCCTAAGCCCTTTCTCATACTCTTGTGAATTTTGCAGTATTGTAATCCACAACTTATCCATTTCTCTAGAATTTGCCCTAAGCTATAAACCATAAATATATGTCAAAAAATATAAATAGAATTCTCAACTTCAAGAAAGACATATATAAATGGAAATTCTTGAATTGAGCAAAAATGTATTCACCAAGTACCAATCAAACAATGATTCAACTTTCATTGACAAAATTTATGTGGGGACCAGTTGACCACAATAGGTATACGTAAACTAGTGTGAGTGTCTCACTAAAAATATTCACTCTTAATTTTTGAAGTGTTGGCAACCTTTGCAAACATTTTTTATGCACTACTAATCTTGAAATCCTCTCTAATTTGTAGTAAAGTTATTTGAATGGGTAAAGTAAGATTTAAATCGAATTTGCATAAATTGAGAATCCAATTTGCCACCTTAATTAATTTATAGGTGCCTATAGTAAGAGACCGATTACATATAACTGCTTGCATTGGAAAGTGCTCAACTGTTGATGGTCATTTGCTATTGAAATATTGTCGAGTGTTGCTAAGTGTGACACTAATCCATGTGGAAGTTTGGTGAATTAGGACTTGTTTTGACTAATTTAAGTTTATGGCAACATGCTATTAAAAACCATGTCACGATACGGTTGGTAAGGGAGTTGGTTTAGAAAAAGAGAATGTATGGTGGTATCAGGAACATTGTTGGCTGACTTTCACCATTGGATTACACCATTGAACAATCAATTGTTTGGTGAGGTGACATTGATTTCCTTATAGCCACCTACAGCAAATACTATTTGCTTCAAGTCTTTATCAATAGGTTTTTCCACATGCTTAACATATTTGCAAGAATTTGAATCTTGTCAATCCATCATCTATCTTTCTAGCATACTTTTACCTCTTCAAATAATATTTTCACATATTGTAAGAAAAAAAAGAGCACAAAAATTTTCACACATTGAAAGTTTTCATGAAGCACAAAGAATATAAATAAAAATAAAGCTAAAGCTAAAAACCCTATCATGTGATGCAAGGATTAATACGTTCTATGTTATCAAAGAACAATAGCATCTAAATTATTTGCAAGAATCTGAATCTTGTCAATCCATCATCTATCTTTCTAGTATACTTTTACCTTTTCAAATAATATTTTCACATATTGTAAGAAAAAAAGAGCAACAAAATTTTCACACAAACTGAAAGTTTTCATGAAGCATAAAGAATATAAATAAAGCTAAAGCTAAAAGCCCTATCATGTAATGCAAGGATTAATATGTTCTATGATATCAAAGAACAATAGCATCTAATTCGTTACCAAGGAAAAGGAATCCAATAAAAACACTATTTAAAATGGCAATCAAGATTCTCAACAAACATATGAAAAACTATAATAAGTCAAAAAGTTTGCAGATTAGAGGGTAGAGAGAACAAGAACCTTGACTTTATAGTGATAACTCTAGATAAGCAAAAGTTGATGAATTTTTTATGGCTGATTCTGGGCAAGATTAGCAATTCCAACACTATTAGGTTCTGCTAAAGAAGCTTGTTTCTTTATGATTAAAGCTAAAACTAAGTTGTGAGGCGGATTTTTAGAGACAAGAAGTGATGGGAATATCCTCCAACTAAAAAAAAGTAAACAAATTTCTTGTATTCAACAATCAAGGTGTGACTGAAATGTGAAGTGGGATACATACCGTGCAGAGAACCAAGAATAAACAGCGGGCGGGACAAAGGAAAGAGGGAGAACCAACTGAGAATCAAAATCACCTTCGGGCTTCGAATTGAAGTTGTCTTTAGAGAATCCATTTGGATTTGGGGAGGGGGAAATCGTTTTTGATTTAGGGTTCTTGCTTTTGCTGGATTTTTGGGAGAGGGGGGAATTTGCTTTTGCTGATTTAACCCCTTTTTCTTTTTTATTCTTTTGTTTTGTTTTTTTATTTATTTATTATTATTGTTATTATTATTATTATTATTATTTTTAGGCTAGTTCAAATTCGAGGTGTGGAAAACAAGATTAAAACTTTGCGACAGTTGCATAAACCACCAAGCCAATTGTTGCTATTTGAAAATTTTGCGGCAGTTTTCCCGCCGTTAAGTAGCAGATTTTGTGTAGTGGTAAGAGAATATGTAGTTTAATTAAGGAAAAGTCATTTTTTCTAATATATTATTTAGATCTAGGATAAATTACAATTTAACCCCGTGTGAAATAGGAAATATGCAAAAGAATCCTGTGAAAAAATAATAGGTATTGATACCTCTTTTGATTTTAAGAATAATACATTATACTCCCTTTGATCTGGCAATATGGCTCGCTTACGTGTTTCGAAGCCAATTTTATTATTTTGGCCTGTGTAATATCATTTTTGTCTTTTGTTAGTAAGTATATAATATTTAAAAGCAATTAAAACTTAATCGAAATTGGCTTTTCGTCTATTTCTTATTAAAAATTTTTTGCTCTTTCATTGCTTACTCTTTCAACTAAAGAAATTTCAAGCAACAAATCAAGTGTTTTGGGCATTACAAAGAGTAAAAATGATATTACAAAAGTCAAAATAACAAAATCAGCATCCAAAATACATAGGTGAGCCATATCACATGATGGAAGGGAGTATAATACTTTATTATTAAAATCACAAGGCTCCCAATTCCTATTATTTTTTCACATAGAATTTTTGACCCTTTTTCTATTTCACAAGGGTTTAAATTGCAATTAACCCCATAGATCCATCTTCTTTTTCAACATATAATATCTTTCCTTTTTATTATCTCTTTTTAACATGTGAGATTTCATATTCATTTGATTTTTTTATAATATTTTTTTTTCGGTCAAAATCTTTAAACCAAACATAGTGTTAGAAGGAGTATGAAGAGCAACCGACTTAGAAATAAAAAGGACAAATAAATAAGAAAAGCAGAATAAAATACATTTTGACCCATCGAAAGAAGAAATTAGTGAAAAATCAATGGACATTTTAAGATATTGAGCTTTATTTTGAAAAATATAAGAAATGTTTGTACCTAATATTTTCTTTTTTATCCATTTATCTTTCCAAGGTGGAAAATGCAATTTACCTCGTAAAAGCACAACAAACAGTATATAACCCCCATTTTTCATTGCTGAGATCGCCCATCCTACCTAACGCTCCCCTCCCCTTCCATCTGATCAAACCACCACGATTACACACCCTTGCAATTGCACTATACTACACCCATCGCGGTTGGTGAATCCAACCAGAAGCTTAAACCACATCAGATCTCTCTTCTAATAAATAACTCCTCACTTATCCGATTTCTTGAATTGTATTCCTATTGAAAGAAATGGCGAGAAAGAAGATCAGGGAATACGATTCCAAGAGGCTGCTCAAAGAGCACTTGAAAAGATTAGCTGGGATTGATCTCCAGATCCGCTCTGCCCAGGTACTAATCGTTTTTATCTCTTCTAGCCTTTTTATACTTTTATGATATGTTTCTGTTTGATGTTTTGCGTGATAAATGGCCTTTTTTTTCGGGGAAGAAATTTGTCGTCTTGACATGAATTCCGTTGAATCTTAACTTGGGAATTTGATTACCATGCCATTTGTGCAAATTTGTGATCTTGAGACGTACCCCATTGAATGTAACTTCGGATTTGATCTCCATGCGATTCTATTGTTTTACTTTATGTCTTACACTTTGTCGATTTCATCTTTGATTAACTGTTCTTTAGTTTCTTCGGGAAAGTTGATACTTTGCTTGAAGAGTTAAGTCCTAGATAGTATTTTGAGGGCGTCTGGTGTGGCCTTACAGTTTATCCGGATCACTGTGCTAACAAATTCTTTTAGTCTGTATTGCACTATCAAATTCTTATTGATTATCCCTTTTGATACGTATTGGGGCGAAAGGCTGCTGGAGTTGCCAAATTATTACTTTGAAAAGAATAAAACTTACTTGTGGTGGATTTTTTTTTTTTTTTTTAACATATTTTGGAAATATTGCCTGGAAACTTGAAGTATAAAGGTGACAATATAGCTAAAATCCTAGAAGAAATGTTTGAGTAATGAATCAGTTCCAATTAAACTTTTTAGGAGTTGCATATACCACAGTATTGTAAGCCTCATATTTGATCATGAGCCACGGAAGAGTGGCATGTCTAAATCTTTTATCCAACTGTTCTTCCTTTTTTGTCTCAATGAAGGTGGTGATAGAAATACTTGTTAGCTAATTTTATTGTTCCTACATGATGTAGGCTTTCTTGATTTCTTCTCCTGTGTCTATGGTTACTAATTTAATTTCTCTGTTGATGCCCTATGTTAAAATTTCATGGAACTATTTTCTTATTCTATTATATGTTTTGAGCATAACTTGTAACGAGCAGATTCATTGGTACTGATAAAATCTGTCCTTAGGTAACACAATCAACAGACTTTACTGAGTTGACAAACAAGGAACCATGGCTATCATCCACCAAGTTGGTTGTGAAACCTGACATGTTGTTCGGGAAACGAGGGAAGAGTGGCTTGGTAGCTTTGAATTTAGATCTTGCCCAAGTTGCTGCATTTGTGAAAGAACGCTTGGGTGCTGAGGTGAGAGCATTTAACTGGTGTATCCTTATTTCTGGCCTTGCAAATGTGTTGTCTTACTCGGAACTTATTTCTTGTTAGGTTGAGATGGGTGGTTGCAAAGCACCAATAACAACATTCATTGTCGAACCTTTTGTCCCCCATGATCAAGAATATTACCTATCCATAGTGTCTGAGAGGTTAGGATGCACCATTAGTTTCTCAGAATGTGGAGGTATTGAAATTGAAGAGAACTGGGACAAGGTAAATTGCATCAAACCTATATGGGGTGTATACATGACTTATGACCTAGTAATTAAGAGTGTCATGTGTATTTCTCTGAGAAAACTTACAATGACTTAACTTGTCGCTCTGCAGGTTAAGACCATCTTCCTTCCAACTGAAAAGCTAATGAACTTGGAGGCATGTGCTCCTCTGATTGCTACACTTCCCTTAGAGGTAGGCTTTTGAATAGTTCCATGTGTTTATATGTTGTTAGCTATCTGAACAGTGGTAGGTCTATATATGGTTGATTACTTTCAAATTGGCGCAACCCCTGGTGCTTGATGTATATCATGTTAGGTAACGTTACGCTACCTGTTATTATGAACCTCTATTCTTTATTATCGCATATGCCTTTTATCATATGGCTTGTAAGTTCTACATCTTAGATGGGATATGGAGCATTGCTTTTCTTTGTAATCTCATGGTCCATGGTAGTTGCGACATGCTAGCTTTTGTGAATTTATTCTGAAAAGATTGTATGATTGATTCATTACTTCTTTCTGATGTATTGCTGATTGTTCATTATTTGATTCAGGTTAGGGGGAAAATCGGTGATTTTATAATGGGTGTCTTTTCTGTATTTCAAGGTATAAAATTCTCTGTTATCATGAACTAATCTCTATCGCACTGAGCAGAGTCCCAGAAGTATTTTAAAGGAAACAAATTCACTACTTTGATAATGTTTTTCTTTATGAGTTTCAAGAATATAAAGATTAAAAATGCAAATATTTCATTCTTGTGGTAATAAAGAACCAAAAGGGAGAAAAAAATTAATAAAAAGAATAAAGTTCTTGCTGCTTTTCCAGGAAGAGTGATCATCTCTTGACATTTTAGTTTAGCTTCAGTTTTTCAGTGCTGCACTTGATGTTTGTTTAAATATTCTCAACATAAATATTTATGACTTTGACTTCAATTTCTGTATTATCACCAGATCTGGATTTTAGTTTTCTTGAGATGAATCCATTTACTCTGGTGAATGGCAAGCCATATGCGCTAGACATGAGGGGAGAATTGGATGACACAGCTGCTTTTAAAAACTTCAAAAAGTATGTCCATGAATTGTTTTAGACTTGAGGAAATGGTTGGTTATCTTGTCGCATTGGAATATATGCTGATGTTGCATCTTTGATCATTCTGTTTCCAGATGGGGTGACATAGAGTTCCCTCTGCCATTCGGAAGAGTGTTGAGCCCAACAGAAAGTTTCATACACTCATTGGATGAAAAAGTAAGTGTCATATATCTGCAGGTGTCATATATTTGCGTTTTGTAAGTTTTGGCACCTGACGATTTTCTGCTTTCCAAAAACACGCTCATGTATCGACACTTTGACATTAGTGATGTTGCAATTTAAATAGCAAACAAGGTTTCAAGATGTACCATGCAATTTATATTTTTCCGTATGTATATTAGTGAAAATGTTTACATGTTTACAAACCCCATATATACAGATGTTTACATCCATGCGCCATAACCAAGATATACATGAGTCGTTGATTCTAGTTGTCCAGAGTAACACTTCTTGAATTGCTGCGTAGGACCCTACTATCTTTTAAGTTTACACATGATTTTCAAAATGAGGTGTTAAACTGCATAGAGAACAATATTAACATTCATGTATAATGGATTGAACCTTTCATCACATTGACTCAGCAGAGCATACCTTTCGTGATGTTATATTGCAGACTAGTGCATCATTGAAATTTACTGTTCTGAACCCAAAAGGACGTATTTGGACAATGGTTGCTGGAGGTGGTGCGAGTGTAATATATGCTGATACAGTCAGTGCCCAAATTTATTCTTTTGTACATTTCCAACCCAAGAAACTAATACTGAGGCTTTGATCATGTTTTTTTGTGTGTCTAGTTCCTTTTTGATATGTACTTTCCTTTTCTCTTCCTGTACTGAAAACAAAAGGTCGGAGATTTGGGCTATGCATCTGAACTCGGTAATTATGCCGAGTACAGTGGGGCTCCAAATGAAGAGGAGGTTTTGCAATATGCCAGAGTAGTTATTGATGTAAGAGATTAATATATGTATTGAATGTTTGCAATTTTCATCTGATTCATCTTCCTTTTTTATTTCCAATTCATCTATCTCCTGGAATAACGTGCTTTTTCTGCCATAGTGTGCCACAGCTGACCCTGACGGACGTAAGAGAGCTCTTCTTATCGGAGGAGGCATTGCGAATTTTACAGATGTAGCTGCTACTTTCAATGGAATTATCCGAGCTCTCAAGGAGAAGGTTAAATTGGAAAACTCTGATGCTGCTCAATGGTTCAAATTTTATTCTTCAGGATTTAACATATTCTGTCTCTTTCTTAACTGGAGTAGGAGTCCAAGTTGAAAGCAGCTAGAATGCACCTTTATGTTCGTAGAGGTGGACCAAACTATCAGACTGGTTTGGCAAGAATGCGGGCTTGGGGAGAAGAATTGGAAATTCCCATTGAGGTATCATGCGACTCTTTAAACTTGCCATATGCATTTATTATTGTGAAATAAACGAAATTGAATTGCAAAAAAGAAAACAATAAAGGTGGCCAAATTTAATGTGGTTCGGCAATAGCCTACATCCACGGGCAAAGATAATGAATTCATCCAGAATGTGAAGAAATTACAACAGTAGAATTAATCTCAAAATTTGCAACACTCTACACCCTCAAATCTAACTCTCAAGACACCTCACACTGATGATTAAAGAGCCTCCAAAGACCCCTATATATACCATACTGCATGGAGCCCGAAACCTAGTCCCAACTACGAAATCTGTAAAAGAGCCCTAACCTATTCCAAATAGGAAACCGTCTTGAAGGGCGACAACTTCACATCATGGGGTTGAATTTAAGGCATAAATACAACATTTAGTTTACTCCGGCTGTGAAATTCCTTCACCGAATCCAGTGCTAGAATATCAAATTTTGCTAAACGGACGCCACAGCATTTAACAATAGATTATGAAAATTTGAAGCTATACATTATGATTTCTCGAGGTTGTTCTTTAGTTTTTGTTCCCAAAGTGGAGTTGTCTAAGCACCCATTGTAGATATGATGGATAAACTAACACGAATCGAATTGATATATGCAGGTTTATGGACCTGAGGCCACAATGACTGGCATTTGCAAGCAGGCAATTGATTGCATCATGTCTGGAGCATAGTCTAACTATGCATTTTCCTTTATTTTTCATTAACCACATTGAGGATTTTTTTTTTTTTCGTTTGGTTGCTGAATTGTCCTTTAAAACATAAGATGGACTGTTTGTGTTTTCTGTGTCTATCTATCTCTGTCTGGTCCCAATTTAGTTCTTTTCAGTAATGAACAAGTTAAGATTTGAGGCTGCAGAAAATTTGGGTTGCAGTCTAGCATTGAATTTTTTGGTGGAGGTGTGAAATTATGCTCTACATTTATCACTCTGGCCTGTCTGGATTTAATTGTTTAGCAATAGCAGTATAAGTTGCATACTGCGTGAGATCATAACGCATATGAATTAATATGTGTTGCTTCTGCATCCACAATTTCGCATTCAGGAGCATTCAAGAGGCTGTTTCAGCGAGATTATGAGATGTTATATAGTGTTTGATAACTTTTTTTTTTTTTTTGTTCAAATAAAAAAGAGCAAACCAAGATGCTAGGAACTTATAAGTCATTTTAAATAAGCAATTTTAAATAAAGTAAAAAGTACTTAACTTATTTTTAAGGATCTAAACATGCACTTTTAATTTTAATAATCTTAGAGAATTGATATTTGCACTCCACCAATTGACATTTGTACACCATTTGATAAGATTGTCCCTGAGTTATTAAGAAACTAATTTTTGTATCCTTTCTTTATGATAAAATACCTTTGAATTATCTTATTATCAATTGTGGTGGAAATAATAAATATTGATTCCTATAATTAGTCAATGAAAAATTTATTCTTTAATTCTACCTCGGATTTTTCCTTTTTCTCATTTTCTTGTATCTTATTCAATTATTTGAATAATTTTTTAAAATCTCATATAACTTTATTTAAATATTTGATATTAAATTAATAACAAGGAATCTATAGCTCTAATCTTAAACAAAATGTCATAGCTTCACTTTGGAATTATTAAATTTAGAGTTTTACTAAACAAATTATCTAATTTTAAGAATTTGAAATATTTTTAATTCATGAATTTTCTTGATAAAACTTTAAAAAATTTAATCAATGTTCTAGAGTTAATTTTCTAGTATATATTTTGCTTAACATGTAAACTTAAAAGAAAAACATCCTACTCTATAAATTCATCATTTATTAATTATTTCTATCAAATATATAAATAATATAATGTTGAAAGTCCAAGAAGAAAAATCAACCGGCAATTTTGTCAATTGCACAAAATCAAAGTTGAAGTGGAATGTGAAATCACTTTGTAGAGTACAAATATCAACTTAATTTAACCATGAAACTTCCATCGCAAAAATTGTTATTTTATTGAAATAATTCAACAGTCGATGTCTAAGATAAAATTTGAAATTTTCTAACTTTAAAAATAAGTTTAAATACTACCTTATAAGATATGGGAGCTTATAAGATATTTCAAATAAATTTAGCCAAACACCCTCTAAATTGAGCATCATACAATGCAAAATTTGCAACTTCAACGAGAGTGCTCACACATATATTGATGCCGGAAAGAAAAAATATGAACCACGCGAAGTACTTGGAACTTGGTGAAACTTTTTGTTAAATATTCCATGTTGCTTAGCACAAGGCACATGTATTAGCATGAAAATCACAAGAGATGTACAATAATCGTAACAAAAACATAAATTCGAGTTTACCTCTTGTCATTGATGTTGCTTAAATTTTTTTGATTGAGCTTTTGACAATTTTGGCTAAGAGCTTTTTTGCAATTCTAGCTAAGGTGCTTCTAAACCTACCAAAATTTCTTAATGATGGTGTTAACCTATGGAGCTAATTCTAAGGGTTATGGACCATAACCTATATCCTTGTATACAGCGTTTTCTATCAAGATACTATCTAAATTAATTGGGCTAGTAGGCACATAGTGGGTGGTTATGGTCAAAACCACCCACATTACAGAGCGGTTATATGAACCACATCCAAATGTGAATATAACCAACATTCTCCTACTTGGCCCTTTGCCGTAATTCTTAATTCCACAAATACTTATACTTGATGAAAAAAACTTAACACACGAATCATGGCAACAAGTTCTTTCATAGCGAGTATTATCTTCCATGTATCATAGTATATTATGCCTCTTAATGAATAAAAAACTCTGTTTATTCAATGTCTAAAACATTAATGTTATTTTTATAATTGAATGTGTACACAAGGAAAACCATATGAGAAACATCATAAGTGGAATTTCATTAAAATAATAAAGCTCGTTCTTACAATGAAATTATGTAGTGGAATCGAGTCCCATCTTAAGTACATGATCCTTGAATTGCAATGGTGGCCTGCCTTTAGTCAAAACGTCTTCTATCATTAATTCAGTACTAACGTGCTCAATGATCACTTTCTTCTCTTGACACGTTCTCTTGTGGTTGATTACTTAATGTAGATGCGTTTGCTACGATTGTCACTTTTATTGCCACAAAGACAACTGCTGAATTTTTACAATAAATTCTTAAAGGCTCAGAGAAAGAATCCATAATAATGAGCCTACATGTAAAATGTCTCAACCATACACCATGCGAAGTGACCTCAAAACATGGTAAGACTCAATTTTCGTAGAGGAAGTAGTAGTAAATGGCTGCTTAGCACTCCTTCATGATAAAACTCCACCTACCATCACAAAGTTATTGTTAGAGTAGTGTCCTGCAAGCCAATTTAATTTGGCTAAATAAACCGCTCTTTTTGAAAACAATCATATTCAATCAATAAGTGAATTATTGGACATTGTTATCTTTTGTGTTTATATTGTTATTTCAACAATGCATTTGGTTGAACCCCGAAAGATCTTACATTACTATCGGACTTGTTGTGTATCCTAAGAGTTGGTTCATAATGAGATATATCTCTAAGGTTATGATCTTAAAAGAATTCCAAATCACAAAATTTTTTAGATAAGGCATCAAAAATTCGAAAAGACTTGTGTTAACCATGCACACTCCAAAGAGTTTGGAGAATAACAGTCTCATAGGCAATTAGTGCAGTGAAATTAATGCACATTAATGGATACTTGTTAGAGAACAAGTTAACTGAGGATTTTGAATAGAGAAATTCGAAAGATAGCTCAAGTGTCTTGGTACAATGGATATATTCTGACTTATGATAGTACATATAATTTATCATTTGACTTGAGGTTTCATAGTGATCTTGTCCATAAGTACTTATATTTTTGGGATGTGAACCGAACTTTTAGAGTTCGCCCAAGGCATCTATTTTGGGTACAAGTTAGGATGTATAGATATCAATGAGAACCAATAAAGAATCCATTATTTATTTTGATAAATGAGATGATCTTTTATATTTTTTATGATGATCTGTTCCCATAAAATCTTTATGCAAGGTGGCGTGACAATTTAGAAAGAGAGTCTTGAAAGTTGAGGTCACAATTGGACCATATTATTAAGAATATTATAGAATTGAAGCTATTAGGAGACAAATATCTTGTTTCTAGGCTCCAATCAGGAGAGAGAGGAAAAATGAAGGAATCGTATTTGCACGATATTTGTAAAAGAAAAGGTTCGCACGTAAATTAATTCTCCTATTTGATTAGATTCCATAGGCTTGTAGCTAGGCATTGGCTATAGAGATTAAGTACTCTTAGATTAAACAAAGATTATTTAAGGGTGGTTAATTAAATGAGTTTAATTAATCGGAATAATATTAATATTATTTATTAATTAAATCACATATGATGTGGGGCCATGTCCAATTAAGATGTCCTCACAAGAAAAAGAGGTTCAATTAAAGGAGATCAATTGAATTAATATTTGGCGATTTATTTGAGGAGTTAAATTGAACAATTTAACTAAAGAGTTATTTTGGCATAAATTAATTAAGCAAGTGATTAATACAATTAAATGAGTGGGTCATTTAATTGGGCCATTTGGAACAAAAATTAATTGATTAGTAGAAAGGCTCAATTGAAAATTTGAAATTGGATTTTAATTATTTCCAATTAACAAATCCATCAAGACTAATGAATTAGGGGCAATCTAGTGTGATTGTGCACACTAGACTACCCACATGGATCAATAAAAAGAGGGAAGAGAAGTCTCTATCTTGTGGAAACATGTGATGCCTATATATATATATATTTGTGTATCCATATATAACCAAATGAATTACCTTCATAATTATTCTATAGAGACATAATTATGTGCACAATACATAAATTTTGGAGCACATAAATAGCACCGTGTGGGGCAGATTCAGCCAGCCCTTTAGAGTGGATGAAAATTATACTTTCACAGTTCATTTGGCTCCAAATCTCTCTCCCCAAATTTCTCCTATATTTTCCCTCATCTTCTTCGTTTGTCCCTTAAGTTAGATGGATAGTTTCAAGCCTAGGTCCATCTAATTTGTAAGATCATCTTGGTGAGGACAAGTTAGTGGTTGAACATTGTGATATCCCTCTCCCACATTAGAAATTCAAAGAAATACCAACCAATATATAAACAATGGTCAATGAATCTATGTTCAACCATTAGATATCCCTTTTGAGCGAGTTGTTCACAGCTCAATTTCCGGTTGTGCATGGTAGATTCTCAGGCCAATCTCACGTCCCTGGCCCTTGGGCTTGGGGCGTGACAAACATCCTAACTTTGGAGTTGAAGAATTTATTGAATAGTGAAGATGTTTCTAAATATCTTGAAGATTTTCTTGAAGACAATTGGAGAATTGTTTGAAGATTATAGATCAAGTCTTAAAGAGTTCAAGATTGTAGATCCAAGAAGTGAATTGGATCAATAGGTCATGTTTGGAAGCAATTTATATCATCTTCATCAATTGGAAGGCCTAAGGTGATTTGGAATTACTTCTTCCCCTTCCTAAGATCTAAATTAAAGCATGATAGAGATCCTTAAATAGCTAATCATTTGATGATTATGTTGTTTATCCATGTGATGAATGAAGTTTTTGAACTTTTAAAATTTCTACTTCGCTACATTTTGCTTTATTTCACCTATTCATCCACTTTCAGTTATACCACGATGTTGATTTGCTTAAATCAACACAACTATCAAAGTTTGAATCTAAGTACCCAACAGTTCCAGATTTTCAGTTTATCTATAAATAAACATGTAATCTTTGGTTCCTTGAAGGTACCTCATTACTTTCTTTGTGCTTTCTAGTTGTCTAAGCCTAGATTACTTTGACATCGCCCTAATACTCCCACAACAAATATAATGGTAGCCCTTGTGCAGACCTAAGCATGCATCAAGCTTCCAGCAATAGAAGTATGTGGATTGTCCGTAACTCTCGAAATCATTTTGCGGGCATTGGTTCAAATTGAACCTCTTTTTCTTCACAGTGGTTGTTACACATGGTGCACAGTCTTTTATCCAAAATCTTTCTAAAAACTTTATTGATATAGTTCTCTTGAAGCAAACTCGAAATAACTCTTGTTTTTCTCTATGCGTCGTAATCCTAATGACATATCATGCCTCACTAATATCTTTCATATTAAAGTTCTCAAAGAGGAACTGTTTCACCTCATGTAGCAGGCCCTTATCATTAGCTTCAATTGGAATGTCATCCACATATAAAAAAAAAAAAAATATCTTACTCCCACTGACCTTCTAGTATATACATTGGTTTATAATATTTTCTATTAAATTACCTTTGTTAATAATTGCTATATGTCACAGATAAAAATAGAAAATTGAATTCCTGCAATCACAAATCGTAGTTATTATTATGTGTAGTTTAGTCTATAAAACGTCAGCTACTGAGGGCAAGGATATAATAGGAAGTTCAATTAATCTACTAAATGACACAATCTATTCTATCCAAAATTCTAATGCCATAGCACGTCTATGTAATTTTATAAACTCTTAGGGAAGTTATTAGTAATTCTGAAACCACGAGAAGGTTAGTTGGTAAATGCTATATTTTCAAGAGGTAAACGGAATTGACCCTTTTAAAAAAGAATCATATATTTTTCCATAATATAGACCATTAAATATTTGTGGTTCTATTCAGAATTTAACATATTAAACTTTAAAATAATATATATTCAAATTCATGAGCTGAAAAATTACAAGCTTAACAAACTACTATTATTTTCAGCTCTTTTTTTTTTAATGAAAATGATAAGATCTATATGATTGGAGTAATAAATCATCATTTTAGTAAAAAGGATCAGAATTTGAGAATTATGGATTATTCTCCATTGGTTGACATGTGAGTTCCAAAATTTATCAAGCTCATGAAGTTACAATATTTTTCAAATAATTATTCTCAACTAAAACCTTTTCAAATTTTGACAACAGAAAATGGTATTCTCAATTACCCAATCTTTTATGGAGCTTATAAATATATAGTTGAAGTGAAATCTTTATTTATTTATTTTTTAAACATTTGATCAATGGTGCTGATAATACAAATCTTCATATCTTTTCCTACATTTTTTTAGTGTCTTGGCATGGGGTTAGGGGGAACCCATGTTTTTATTGAGATAATCAAGAAGTTTATAGAAAAAGGAACATTACTTCTCTTGCAACGTTAGGAAACTAGCCTCACACCATACCCCGTGGCCAAACATGAAATAACCATACCCCTAATCTCTTAACAGAATCATCCAAGCATTGAAGGCAGTTCCAACAACTAGCAAGTATACTACCTTCAGTTAGGCCTCTTATTTTGAAATCAGAATGCTGGAATCTCTATGATAATTATCGTTAGTAGACCTTCACCCTTTCCAGCTATTGCCCTTTAGAAATAATTTTGAAGTCTATGAGAAGCATGCAGAGTTAACTAATTTATTCGCCACTCCATTACCTTCTCGGAAGATGTGTAAAAAATGAATTTCCATTTCTATTTTAGGTTCCATGACCTATTGCATGGCTGAACCAATGTCCAATTTACTAGTGAATCATGAAGCAGGAGTGGAAGGAGAGATAAAGCCTAGACTTCATAATCCGTAGCCCTCATCTTATCTTGCATTGTTCCAATGTGAAAACCACTACCCACATTCAACAAAGAATTTGGTCTGGGTGCCCATACATTTAAAAAGTATGAGATAGAACATCTTCCTTAGTCTTGAACCACTCTGCTTGCCCCTGCATGTTCTAGGCTATCTTCTGTTTCATCATCCATATTGAGTTTAAACCTGTTAGTTTTTGGAGAAGATTTATGTGGAATTCGAAGGTTTATTTTCAGAGCATGATGGTTGGACTATTTTCTCAAGTATTTCTTTATTTTTAGGTTGAGTATAGTCATATAAAAATGGAGGGAAGAACTTGTAAAAAAATAAGATTTTTCTCTTACATTCCATCATAATATATGTTCCTTTTAAATAAAAAATTTACAAGAAACATATAGATAATAAAGACCAAAGTTTTCTTTAAAAATCTAACGAGTTTCTACTTCCTAGGAATTGCAAATTAGTCTATTGGGTCAAAAATTTTGAAATTGGGCTGAAAATTAACATAGTCAATATTGGTTGAGCCCCAAAGTTTGGGGGACCTTCTGACATGTGGCGTCTTTTGCCACATCATTAAAATTTAATTTGCCATCTCATTGTTGAAGAAAAAGGAAAAGTGATTTTTAAAAAAAAAAAACAAAACAAAAAAACTGCAAAATAAAAAAAAAATCATTGCAAAAAATGCTAAAGAAAACTAGAAAGGCAAGGGGAAATGTTTGTTTTGCTATGGGGCCAAGCAAAGTTTAGGGTTTGATTCATATTGGGACACCAGCAATTCGAGCTATAGCTGGGAATGCATGAAGGGTATTGCCAACCCGGATGACTTGAGAAGATTGAGGGACTATACTCCGGACCATTTGTTGGAGCTTGGTGCTGGAGATCTTGCTCGGGTTAGTTGTGTTTGTTTGTCGTTAAATATGTATTGCTTTGTAAGTTTATTCCCATTATTTCCTCTGTTTGTTATGCAAAGTTTCAATATCATAGTGCACTTGGGGGAAGAGCTGAAGTGCTTGCGACATATAGAAAAGCAATGCTTCGAGGAAAATGGAAAGCTGAAGGAGGAGCTATCACAAGTGACGAATGAGAGGAATTTTCTAAAGAAGAGGTACGCCCACGAAGTGAAGTTTGGAAGAAGTTTTTTGGAGTCTTCTGCGGGGAAGAACTGGGTAGACAATATGAGAGTAGAGGTCGTGCAATGCTTCAAAGAGGCTGACGAGTTCAAGAATGCAGTAATGAACGAAGCTATGGACATATATGAGCAGACTATTCATGATTGTCGCCGTATTGTACATAAGATTGGGTGTGTTACCGTGGAGGATCTTGTGCTGTTGGATCCTAGCTTATCGATGAACTTTAACGCTTAGGGGGAGATAGCGAGCACGGCAAATATGAAGAGAGATATGGAAAAGGGTGCTACCCTACCGGCTTAGTGTAGTATCTTAATTGTAGAATTCTATTAGATTTTATATCTCCCATTTTGGTTTTGTAAGTGATTTATGCTGTCATTACCTTTAGCCTACTATTTATTAGTTTCTCTTTTGCTTTTGTAAGCGCATGACGCCTTTGGAGATTTTAGCTTATGGGTGTTATGGTTTTCTTTACTTTCTACTTAGGCATGTTTTTAATTGATGAATGAATTGGCTCGCCCAATTATTGACAAATTCGATGAATCTGTCAACTTTGGTTGTACTAAAAAAAAAAGAATGAAAAAAAAATTTGTTGGGGTTGGCCAGCCCATGTTTCCGATCGACCGCCAAGCAGACCCAAGTCGATCGGCATTCTATTTTTCAAATTTTTCTTTCCTTTTTCTTTTTAGGGGTCGACCAGCTTGAGCTCGGCCGGCTCATGTTGCTAGTCAACCCAAGTCGACCAGCATTCCATTTTTCCTTCTTTTCTTGTTTTCATTTTCTCTGAGCTCGGCCGGCCCATGTTGCCGATTAATTTTCTTTTGGTGGTTGACCTCCAGCCGATCGACCCAAGTTGACCGGCGTTTTATTTTTCAATTTTTCTTTGGGTGGCGATCGTTCAATGGCTAGCTTTGGACCGGTCAACTTTGAATTGATCGTTGAATTATTAAGTTTGCAACATTACTTAAGCACTTGGTAGATGGTTTTGGGGATGACCAATGGCGCTTCATGACGAGACTTAGTTGAAATTCTATTTCAGAGGTCATATGGGTGGCCTTAAGGTAAGATTTTGTTTTGGACTTGTCCCAAGGACATTTGAGATGCCTCGTGCAGGACTTAGTTAATATTTTGTCTCAAGGGCCACGTAGTTGGCCTTAGGCAAGACTTTGTTTTGATGCAATCCCGGGGGCATCTGAAGTTCCTTAGGTAGGACTTAGTTAAAATTTAATATCGGGGATCACGTAAGTTGCCTCGTGAGACTTCGTTTTGAGCTTATCTCAGGGATACCTAGGATGCCTCAGGTAGGACTTGGTTAAAATATTATCTCAGGGGCCACACAAGTGGCATTGGGCAAGACTTCATCTAGGATTTGTCCTGGGGACATTTGGGATATCTCAAGCAGGACTTAATTGGAGTTGGGCCCACATACTGAATGAAGGTTATGTCGAGTTCTACCTGTTGAGAGTTATTGAGGAAAAAAAAAAAGATTTTATGATTCAGGGGGTTGCACTCAAGGTATTAATACCCTAAGCTGTCTATGTCCCCCATTGTGGGGATCAAGCCTCCACGTAGTTCATATTACAAATGGGATAAAGGGGGAGTTAGAATTCTCTAACTACTCAGTAAATAAAGACAAGACCTAAGGCATAGATATTAATATAAGATAAAAGACCGTCTAAATTCGCTGGAGGAGCTATTTCAAGGCAGAACTTTCTCAAGTTTGCAGTGTTCCACGTTCGTTGTATCGGTTGGCCATCTTGGTGTTGTAGTCTGTAAGTGTTTGGATTAACTATCTCCCTTACCTTATTGGGGCTTTCCCACCTGGGATCTAACTTGCCTACTAGCCCAGTTGCCTCAGACTTCCTCAGCACTAGGTCACCCATTTAGAAGCTCCTAACCTTAACCTTCGAGTTGTGCGCTCTCATCATCCTGGCTTTATACATCTGAATTTGAGCGTAGGCTCTATCTCAAAGTTCCTCCACTAAGTCCAAATAAACCCTCATGAATTCTGCATTGTGGTCCGGCTGGGATGTCTTCATCCTCCAGCTAGGTTCACCAATGTCAGCCGGAGCTATTGCTTCTGAACCACACATTAATTTAAATGGTGATTCGCCTGTGGAAGACTTGGGAGTTATGCGATATGCCAGAGTACTATTGGGAGTTCATCTGCCAAGGCTCCCTTAACGCTGCCCAATTTCGTCTTTAGATAATGGAGGATCTCTTTGTTGGTCACTTTTGCTTGACTGTTAGCCTGAGGGTTGGTGATGGAAGTGAAGAATTATTTGATACCTTTCCCTTGGCGCCACTCTCTCAGTTCGTTTCCCGAGAATTGAGTCCCATTATCGGATATTAGCATGTGCTAGTTGCCGAAACGACAAATTATGTTCTTCCACAGGAATTTGATCATCTCTTTCTCAGGTATTTTTGCTAATAGTTCAACTTCCACCCACTAAGAGAAGTAGTCCACCGCTACAATGAGAAACTTTCGTTGTCCAGTCACCACGGAAGGGACCAACAATATCCAATCCCTACTGTGCAAATGGACAAGAGCTACGATAGGCTGGAGATGGGCTAGTGGCTGATACATGATGTTAGAGTGCTCCTGACATGCCTGATAGCGCTTCACCAGGTCGAAGGCATCCCGAGCCATCGTTGGCCAGAAGTAGCCCTGTCTTGGGGCTTTTGCTGCCAGGGCCTTCCTACCATAATGGTTTCTACAAATGCTTTCATGAATTTCTCTCAAAGCACAATTTTCGCACTTAAGAGTCAGGCATTTTAGATATGGTTGAGAGAAGTCCCTCTTGTACATTTCTCCATCCATGACTATGAATCTCGCCACTCGCGTCCGGACCGCCTTTGCTTCCTTTGGGTCATTCGGCAGTTGTCCTTTATCCAAGTACTGCATTAGCGGGTGTAGCTAAGGAGTTAGGGGTGCCTTCTATGTCCAAAATTTTAGCACTTTTCGATCGCTTTTCTTCGGTCGACTTGCCATCCTTCAGTGTGTCAAAGACCAAAAAGGTGACCTGATGACTTGTGATGAATGTGAGAGAGCTTGCTAACTTTGCCAATCTGCTTTGGTATTATCCTTTCTTGAGATTTGAATCAAGGTGAAGTCTTTGAATTCCTCTTTAAGCCTTGATACTACTTCCAAATACTTCGACATCGTTTCCTACTTGGCTTCATAAGTTCCTCCCATTTGTCGTGTCACCGGCTGTGAGTTATTGTGTGCCAGGAGGTGCCTCGCACCTGCGGCCAATGCCATCTTCATCCCTGCGATCAACGCTTCATATTCCACTTTCTTGTTCAAGGCTGAAAACTCGAACTTGACAGTATATGAGAGTTTATCATTTTGGGGGTTCGTAAGGATAACATTTGCCCCACTCCCTGCACTGGTAGAGGAACCATTGTGTGTAGGATCCATGTAAGGGTCGAAGTTGACAAGCTCTGATCAAGCCATCCAATGATAAAGTTCACCAGAACTTGGGCTTTTATTGCCAGATGTGGCTTGTAGTCAACCTCGAACTCGCTCAACTCAATCACCCATTTTACCGCTCAGATGCTTCGGGCCTCTGAAGGATCTTTTTCAGAGGCTGGTTTGTTAACACTATTATGGGGTGCGCTTGGAAATAAGGCCTCAATTTTCTGGCGATTGAGACCAAAGCAAGTGCTAGCCTTTTAATTGGTGAATAGTTCAACTCTGTTTCTTGGAGGACGTGACTCACATAATAGACTGAAAATGCTCCTGATCCTCTTCTCGAACTAAGATTGTGCTAACAGAGTGTTCTAAGGTTGCCAGATACAAGAATAACTTTCTACCTCTCTTTGACTTGTGTAGTAGTGGGGGTAAAGTCAAATACTATTTTAACTATTGAAACGCCTCCTCGCATTCTTCAATCGAAGCGAAATGTTTTGCTCATCGTAAAACTTTGAAAAATAGAAGTCTCTTTTCTGTCAACTTGGAGACAAACCTGTTTAATGCTGTCAATCTCCCTGCCAACATATGTATTTCCTTCATACTTCATAAGGAAGTCATATCCAGAACGACTTTTATCTTCTAGGTTGGCTTCAATCCCCCTTTCAGAAACCATAAATCCTAGGAACTTTTCGCCTTTTAGTCCGAAAGTACATTTGGTTGGATTTAACTTCATGTCGAACCATTTCAAAAACTCAAAGCATTCCTCCAGATCCCGTAGGTGGTCCTGCTATCGCCGGCTCTTTACCAGCATGTCGTCAATGTAAACCTCTATATTTCTGCCTATGAGGTCCTTAAATATATGGTTGACCACCCATTGATATGTGGCTCTGGCATTTTTTAGTGCAAAAGGCATGACATTATAGTAATAAAGCCCTTGGTCAGCGATAAAATTGGTGAATTCTTGATCTTTCGAGGCGAGTTGAATCTAATTGTATCCCTGGTATGCAGTTAGGAAAGACATCAGTTCGCACTTCGCTGTAAAGTCTACCAACATGTTGATGTGGGATAAAGGAAATGGGTCCTTTGGGCAGGCCTTGTTTAAATCTGTGAAGCCTATGCATAACCTCCATCTAGTATTCGCCTTAGGCACCAATACTACATTCACCAGCTATGGAGGATATTGTATAGGGCAGATGTAACTTGCCTGCAAAAGCTTGTCTACCTCATATTAGATTGTTTGATTCTTTTTTGGCTTGAAGTTTCTCTTCTTCTGCTTCACTGGAGGCACATTTGGAATAACGTTAAGCCAATGAACCATCACTTCACGTGGGATCCATGTGAGGTCTACCATTTCCCAAACTAAGACATCAAAGTTCTTCTGGAGGAATTCTGTCATTTGTTTCTAAACTTCGGGGTCCATTCTGAAGCCTATCTTGGTCGCCCTCTCATGGTTTTCTGGAAAAATTTCAATCACTTTAAGCTCCTCTGCGGACTCGAGCCTGCCGTCTTCAGGCTTTCTTTTTCAGTCACTTTCTCTTTCGGGGAGCTTTTTTGAGTAAC